>JAZHYW010059311.1:0-29191 GCA_037355805.1 Ixodes ricinus | reverse complement strand
ATTCCGCTTTTGTTTACTCGACCACAAGAAGGCATCGAACATGTATAGTGGGGAGTCGTATTCTATTGCGTTAACACTTGGCAGTCTAGTTAGATATTACTTTTTGCCACACCGATGTCGAGAATATAAATCATTTTTTTTAAATAAAAATATTGCTCTTTCCCTGTTTTTAAAAAATTGTTTTAATTTTTGTTAAATCACCGATCTGAGAGCATCTCAACGGCACTGTTCTGCCATTTTGATTTCACAGTTCAATGACCCAGTGGCCCTGACAAGAAAATAACAGGTAAGGTTTGCAAGCATTAACTGTGATAAAATGTGTGTTGTGCTTTGATTTTACAGAAGTATTGCGAAACGAACACGGGGAAAAACAAACCTGAAGCGAAGCATACGTGACACGTATTCCAATCTAACATGAATGTCGTTCCTGACAGGAATATATTCTCACATTATGATTTGTCCCACAGTAACGAGAAATACGTGATTCATATAGATGTGTTCGCTCCAAAGCAGACACACTCAATGATTCTCCTAACAATATTGTTCCTTATGACAACAAACATTTCGTTCTAGTGCAATATGTACAGTGGACGAAGTTCTAAATAATATCAAGCGAGCGTCGACCGCCGGGCCGGCCAGTGCCGTGCCTCGGAGGCGTGCGGCCCGGCGATACGGGGGAGAGTTTGGCCAGTCTATGATCTCGCCGCCGTAACGCCCCCCTTCGAGTGAGCCAATCACCCAGCGGCGCAGACCGAGAGGCGTGAGCGCATGAGAGTGAACTCCCGGCTGCTCTCAGCTTAGCGGGAAGGGCCACCATTTTCGTTCTTCGCCCGGCGGAATTCATATCGAATACTGTATGATGATCGACACCCAAATTTCGGTTCTCTCTTTTTATGTGGCGGGCTCTGGCAAGAAAATTATATAGTGTTATTCGTTGCTGGCTTAAAGAGGTAACGAATAAAGTTTCTCCGTGTTTGAAAACTAACTTTTATTCGGGCGAAAAAAGAAACAAGCTCGTAGCAGTAGACGCGTAGTGTAAGCGGTGCTCGGCGCGCCGACAGCGTAGCGTCAAAATGGCGGTCGTCTCCTCTTTGCTCCCATCTTTCTCTCTTGCTCCTTCGGCGCTCTTTCTCTCTTTCCTTCCCTTTTTCTTCTCTTCAGCGTCTTCGTCGCCACACCCACTGGCCAGACTCTCGCAATATACGGCTCTGCAAAAGGAGAGAGATTATGCGTTTGCGCACAAAGCCCTTACCGGGAGGAGCGTCGTCTTCTAGGCTATTCCGTTAACCACACACCTCCCCTGCACCGTAGCAATGGAGTGCAGGGCGCTGATTTCTATAATTTATTTAACGCCCACTTCTCCTTTTCTCTACTTCTCTTATCCGTTGGTAGAGCAAATCTACGAATTGCGCGCGCTGGCGTGATACTCGTCTTGCGGGGCATACCGTAAACAGTGGCGCAAAGACGATAGTTTCACTCTCCGGTTTGGCTGTGTTGTTTCGTGTTTGAATGTGCAGCCAGTTGCTATTTCGTGTGCCTAAGAAAAAAAAAGCGAGTGATCAGCGGAATTGATCACTCTGAAGTGTGTTGTGCTATGAAACTTAGGATAACAGTTACACTGCATTGGCTTTTTTTTTCTATAGCGTAAAAGACATGCATCCGCTTGGATGGCTGACAAGCATGGTGCGATCAACTACCCCCGCACACGAAGCTTTATTTATTTTACTTCTCCTTGAGTTCGGGCAGCACATGTAGTATTAAGATCATGCTGCAAGGAAATTATGTTTTTTTATTAATCAACAAATAATAACTATTTACTAGCTTTTAGCAGGCTCCGATACCGTACCACTCGACATGAGTCACGCTTGACGTGTCTTGACGTGAGACTTGTTTCTGTCCACGTTTTTTCGCAAAATTATTACAAAGTTAGATGCAGAGTAGGCACAATTCTAATGGTGTTGAAGGTATAGGTTGTCAAAACATTGCGAACAGTTAACTGAGAAACACAAAGGCTGGACAAGACTTTCAATATAGGCAGAACTCTACAGCAGCTTTAACGACACTGGCAACGTGCCGCGGAAGGGAGTCATACAGGGCGCCAAGAAGGCTTGGTTCCGTCTTGAGCCTTTCACATCCCTCCTTTACGGCGTTCTACAGCTCGTCGGAAGATGCGCTGTGGAGTCCCTTTTTTGTGAGGTTAGTCTTAATTGTACCCTACACATATTCTATAATGTCGAGGTCAGCCCCTTGCGGCGGCCAGAGGAAGGTCGTTACAGCAAGCTCTTCAAGGTTGCTTTTGACGCTGCGTGCTGTGTGCAGGCACTGCAGAAGTAGAGGTCCTGCTGAAGCGTCTGAACACTTGTTTAGGGGAACGAGGTAATGATGAGAGTATTTACACCATTTCTGCAACACGGAAAAATAAGATAGCGGAAAATACAATAAAATATATGAAACGCAGGTGGGTTCATTCTGAAAATAACATTAATATCTTGCCGTCCGCACAGAAACGTCCAACGGAAGCCAAAAGGTATGCCGCCACAAATATTTTAAGAAATGAAGCCATGCTGGCAGACGTACCACCTAGTGAACGCAGCAACAGCAGGAACCCACCACCAAATCACCCGGCGTGATAATCTCCGTCACGGCTATGTGAACCGAGCGAAAGATAGCACGTCTTTCTAGACCACCTACCCGTCAACTATAACAGCACCAACATAAAAATATAATTGTAATGCAATTAAATGCAAATCTCCACCTTTAATGGAGAGGTCCCGGGTTCGAAGCCGGACAAGGCGGATTTTTTCGGTCGCTCACCAGTCACCTGGCTGTGTTTGGAGATTTGTGTTTTTCCTCTGTCCCTCTTGTTCCTTCGTCATTCTTGTCCAGCTCGCTTGCACCTTTGCATTTAATTGCATTGTAATCATAACCTTAAACTGCAAGCTTCACCCTTCTTGGTGTTAGACTGGTGGCAGCTGATAAAACCCGTTTGCTCTACTGACGTCTAACCCCTGGTTAGCTCGAGTTGGTAGAGCGCTCTACCTGTAATGGAGAGGCCCCGGGTTCGATACCTGGACCAGGCGGGTTTTTTCGGTCGCTCACCAGTCACCTGGCTGTGTTTGGAGATGTGTGTTTGTTCTCTGTCCCTCTTATTCCCCTTCTCCAGGGATTATTTTCGTCATAAAAATATAAGCACAACCAAATATACTTTTACAAGCGTTTCTTTGAACCGAATGACTCTTGGAATCGCAATTTCTGAGGCTCATTCTATTAAAAGTCACCTTCAAAAGTTATTTCGAGTTTGTCGAATTTTTTACGCAATAATAATGTTGTTTTTTCTCATAAAGTAGAGCTCTTATTACCTACAGCAATATTTTGGAGAGTTAAGGTGCTATAGCGACATTTTTCACACTTTTTGTGTTCTAAAAGGCGGGCATTTACGAAACGACCTGTCTGACCCACGTTGCAGAGCCCACAAGTGAGCGGAATTTTGTATACAACTTCCTTAACGCAACTAAACGGAGCACCTTGAGGTTTGTTCACACAACCTTCACCTCCTTTAAACGACAAACGATGCAATACTGCTTACGCGAAAGTTCTTCGTAAAAATCGCATTTAAATTTATTTTTTCAGCCAAAGCTTCTGAAGTAATCGAGGGCCTATGAACTTACATCATTACAGCAACATTCCTCTTTCGACTACTGTCGGAGCAATATACGTTTGTCTACGAATTATCGACACGAAATTCATTCAAACAAATAAAACCTTTAACCAGGAAGCCTCAACCGCTTTAACTGTCTCAAACGCGCACTATCCTCACAGTTAGATGACGACTTCTATACAGTATTACGCATGTAACGGGTCGAAGAAGTTTATCGGTAGTCACCTCATGTCAAGCGTAAAAAACATCGTCCTCGTCCCTGCACGTGCGCTACACCATCCCCTCTGTGGGAAAGGTTGCCGTTTTAGAACGTAGTTCATCATTCACAACAGTTTTAGTCACAGCACCGCTCAGGTCTAATGAAAGTGTCTCGTGGTCGAAGTTTAGTAGCGCAGTACCGGTTGTTTCAACCGGTCCACCGCGAATTTGAGCTGTTCGTCGGTGTACCCCCGTCGGAGGGCACGTAAACCACGACCGCGAATTGGGCCAAAGCTGGTAGGTTGCTGCCGTATGCGGCGTTGTATGAAAAAGGCTTCCATTACCACGTGCTTCCTCTTTGTTGTTAAGATGACTTTCTTGTTGAGGTAGCCTACTCGAGGCGGAATCTCAGTTGCGTCGATCGGTGGCAGATTATTAGCTTCGTCGACCTGCGGGGAATTAATTATCCACTGTGTCGACCGGTGCCATCTTCAGCATACTCATCGACGAGAGCCGGTGAGTATAAAGTCCAGTCCGTCTCTTTCATCAAGACAATCGTCCTCTCTTCCTCTGTCGATGATGGCTGGGTATTCTGGTGATGCTGGGGACGGTGGAACCAGGTCATTATTCGTAATGTCTTCAACCGTTGGCAGAATCATCACCTGCTTCACATCGAATAGTCTCTGCAAACGGCTCTGCTATACGACTTTTTTTTCTTTTTTTCTGTTTCCTACTGGATCCGGTTGACGTGATTAGACAATTTCTTGACGACGACATAAGGACCGAACAACGGTAATTCTGACTTTGAGAAAAATCCTCGTGTCACTGCAGGGGAATGCAGAACTCTGTTGCCGGGTGCATAGTTCACCTCAGTAACAGTGACGTCGTAGTTTCGTTGATGTCCAATCAGTCAGCTGATATCGTCATGTTTCCTCCAAAACGGACGTAAAAAGGACTGTATCCCGTTTTCTTATGCACGCTTGAAGAATAAAATAGCATAAGGAGAGATAGTTTTGTGGCCCAATTAGTCCGTGGGTCGCAAATGTACGCCCTCAGGGTGTTTTTCAGGCTGCGATTGAAGCACTAAACTAATCCGCCTGACTGCGGATGGTAAGGAAATGTCCTTGTTTTACGGATGCCCAAAATTGCGCACATTTCTTAAAACAGGTGGACTCTCAAAGGTTCTTCTCTGGTTGGAGTGTAGTTCTGTTGGTATGCCGTGAGGACTGATACAATTTTGAACAATACTAATAGCCAACTCCTTAGTCTCCTGGGTCTTAAAAAAATGATTCGACCAAGCGAGCCATGCTATGCGCTCAAAAATAAATGTGGTCGCCTCCTGAACAAATGGTGTTCGTTAGCTCGGCTTTGACGCTTTACGTCAAGGTACGTAAAGTGCTCGTTGCACTCAACGCACCTTTTGCAACATTTTGTCGCATTTAAGTTAAGCATTTTTTTCTAGATTCAAACAGCACCAGCCTGGTACTTTTTGTAGTATTTAAATCCAGAAAAAATGTTCTACAGTCTTCTTTGAAGTTCTCGCTGGCACAGGATATCACCCCACTAGTGAAACATGAACAGAACGCAAAGCAAGCAGTATCGACGTAGTGCGATCACGGAAATTTGTGCCGAGTCTGAAATCCTTTCCAACGAAAGGCAGCAATCGATGAGCCTAAATTTCTTCCGGTTGCGAAATAGTGTTCCCGTGGTGCGTCCATCAGTTCCTTTCTCGGCCGTGCTTGTGAGCGGGGCGTCTAGGATGGGCGAAAGCTGCACGACACGTTGCTCGTCTTGTCTAAATGTAAATTGAACGAATACTTCACGGCAGTCATGGGAACTACCTATGGGTATGATTTGCCGGGGAAGGACGCCGAGATGCCAAATCTGCAATGCCGTGTTGATATTCTGGTCGATAGAGAACGCGGAAATTATATCTGCAGAGTTGTTCGATCCAAGGGGCAACTTGACCTTCAGCCTCTTTGAAGCTTTGTTACCACAGTAGTGCGCAATGTTTCGTCCTGAAGGTGAACTTTCGTCCGAGCAGGTAGTGCCTGAAGTGGCGGATAAAGTAGACACGGCCAGGCCAGCATTTTTATACTGGTGTCACCGTAGATTTGTTTACGTTTCGTAAAAGTACGACTGCCGAATGCAATGACGCGTACCCTCCAATCTTCTACATGGAAGAGTACTGGTACATTCACGTTGTCATTTGTCTCCCTGTTCAAGATAAAAGGTAGGTAGAATTTGATTAATTAAAAAATGAAGAATTTGGGAGGCATTGTGTAAGTTCTTTAGTTGCTCTCTGGTAAATGGGGCTCCATGCAAATCGGATTTTCTGTACCAGCCGCTCGAGGGGGGGGGGGGGGAAGCTGCGATAGTCGCGAAGCTTGCAACAAACTTTCGTTTTTACAAGTCATACCTGAGAAAGGAGCGAAGATCGTCAATATTTGTGTACTGTGGCCTCTTTGAAACCTCCGCTTTAACGTCTTCCTTTCCAGTTCCCAAAGCCAACACTTTGATGAGGATACGATGATATATTTATTTCAGCTCTCAGGAGCTGAAATAAAAAAGACCTACAAAAAGGCACATAAAAAATTGTATTTCAGACCTACTTTTTTCAAAGCTAGCATAACTTCTTGGAGGTGGGCAGATGTTCGGCTTCTTATTTGCTGAAAATTATTATATCAACTTGACAGCACTGACCGAAGTCAAATTTTCCTACGATCATTTTCATCATGCGTTGAAACGTTGCAGGGGATTGCGCTGTCTAAATCGGAGGAAATTGAATTCGAAACGTCGCCGGTGTGTGGCAAATGCCGTCTTCTTCCTACATATAACGTACATGTATGTAACAGTAAGTGTCATTTGTTGAAACTATACAGGAAACGCCGTTTTGTTTTTCTCACTAATGGAACGTGTAACTACAATTCGTTCCATATATTAAAAGAAACAAGAAACAAGCCTTAGGTCTCCTTTTTAAGGAGCGTGTGCAAAACCGGCGTGTTTGCGTTCCTGTGTTCTTTCCCTGAAGTAGACACGTAATTTGTGTTTTATTAAAAAAATCGCGTCCCACAATGACGTCATGGAGGATGCCGGTGATAACGATAACAATCTTTTTTCATAGATATATGAAATATCGATGTTAATCACGCATGTTGCCCTGACTTTAAAAGTGGCGCCGTTAACACCAGTGTCTCCAGAAATATACATTAAAAAAATCTACAAACACTAATCGAATTAGCTTGTAGTGCACCTGCAAACAGACAGTTAGCTTGCATATGAATGTGCTATGACCTGTCGGGGTGAGGAAACTATTAGGCAGGTTATTACAGTTTGTTATTGTGAATGGCGATTTGGAGTTTTAAAACGAGACCGACGAAGCGAACATCTGATGGATTTACAGACGTTATCAATGCGTTGAAATATGCGAGTGAGCGGGGAATAACAATAAAGTACTGGATAGCATTCTCAGCTTACTCGGCCGTGAAGTTAGACTCGTTGCGCAATAGGAGGACGATTTGTAAACTGACATTTTTGTATAGATTGTAAATGGTATAATTAATTCACCAGAGCTACTCAGTCACATCTACTTGCACGTTCATCGTATGTCTTGTAGACCTTATACTTTGTTTTCCCCACCGATTTTAACCATGCTGCCCCCATGAGACGCCTACAACTGACTTATAACCATTTAAAACAGATTCGTGGGAATGTTAGTCTTGATATTTTTTATATAAAGCGTAAATCTCGAAAGTGTGTTGAGACTATTTTTTTGTAACATTTCGCTTTTATCCTGTTTAAAATTTTACTACTAATTGACTCATTGATAAGTGCACCACTAAGGAGGCGTTAAAATGTTGGTGGGTTACTTAAAATAAATAAAAAAAATATATTAATACGGGCGCGCCATTTCCTAATAAAATAGCTGTAACCTTGATGATCGTTGTTCTGGTCATCGGATAAAGAAAAAAGGAAGCCACCATAGGCCTCAGCGGCATTCATAACAAATATCTTTATTATCTCTTATGCTACAGCTGCTAGCTTTCCTAGCATGTAGGTGGTATGAGGTTCCACACCACACCACATCTACATTTTATTCAGGAAGATAACCGAGGCCACTCTTGTTGTGAGCATAGGCAGCGCCTCGGCAGCGTCCTGATGGGGAGTCAGTCGCCAGGTTTTGATGTACGTACGGAACTAGTTTAGTTCTGGTCCTCCGAGTAGTTATTGTTGTAGGTACACCTGGAGAGAGCAGTGACCCAATAAAAAGCTCCGCATGGCTGTACACGTTGCTCAAGGAAACTGTTTGATGAGAAAGAAGCGTCCAGTAGAGGTCTCCTGTTTTAGACATTGATGTTTTAATTTACATTTTACTTGGTTTAACTTGCCATGCTTAGGTTGTTCGTTCATGTGCGTTGCTGTACCTTAATTAGCCTGACTTTGTTTCAGGTTGCTTTGGATGTGCTTTGCTCTGGTTTGCTGTACACTGATTTGTTTGGAGAAGTCACACCTAACCTCCTCATCTCATCATCGGCATCTTTTATCCTCCGCCAAAGTCGTCGACCGTAATCTCGTTTGCAGCGGAAGACTCGCGTGAGCTGTGCGAAGTTTCCATTGCGAAACTATACACGCAGTGCAGGCTCAGTGATACGTAGTAAGGGTGAGGCCAGGTTAAGGGCTCCGGACGAAGGTCGTTAGGATGTTCTTACGTGTCCTTCAGGAAGAGCCGCGGCCAGCACATCAATCAGAACGAACTGGTATCTCCCTGTGCCTTTAGTTCAAAGAGCGGTTTTTGATTTCCGGTGTCGATCCCACTTCTGACTCTATGTTTTGGTCGAGGAAGAAGAAGAAGCTACCATAGGCTTAAATGGCACGTAGAACAAATTGCTTTATTCTCCTGCTTTACTACGAGCTGGTAGCCTTCCCAGTCGGTAGGTTGAAAGAAGTTCCACACCACAACCGTCGAAGAATATCAGTAAAAGGTTGGGTTGGTGAGGCATAAGTAAATATAATTTTGTAAAATACGAGCGATATAAGAAGCGGGCATGATTCTTTTATACCAGGAAGTGGTAAGCAAGCAAGTTCCTTCGGACAAGGATGAACAAGGAGATAAGGAGGGCGATTCTCACACCGCGGAAGCACCATCGCTAAAAGTTGCGAATAGTTATGATAGGAAGTCTTGTGAAAAAGAAACAGATGTGATAATGTTCTGGACGAGTGGAGATGAGGCTATGTATTTCATTCGTAACGAAGTAATGCTGGAGTCTCGTGAGCAATACGAAAGCATAAATCTTATTACGCAATTTTAAAGTGTATTTATGTTAAGAATGAATGTTGGCAAGGGGACGAGATGGATGGCGCGTATTAAAGCGGAACGAGAGCGTCTCTTACTAAGCGTGCTCTTGCATGGAGTATGCAATTTTAAACCAAGACTTTGCGAGTGAAACATAATTTTTGTTTTTCAAGCCTTGATTTTCGCGAATTTAATATCGCACTGTACTAAGGCTGTGCTTTATTTCGATAAGTATCTAACAGTACTTCCCGTCTACAATTGCAGTGCTATCTCGTTTAGAAATGGAGATCAGGAAGAACTCCAGCAGCTTTGTGACGGACTCCAAAAAGTTTATAACTCCGCAACGCAACAATTTTAACTGTCGTTATTTTGTGTTCCAAAAGATTCTAATATTTTATTGAAAATGATCGCGCTTTGAATAAAGGACACCAAACGTTCTCTACAAAAATAATATTTTCGCTATTTTAATTATGGAACTTGAAGTATATCTCGATTCAAGGTTTTCAGAAATTATTATATCGTCTCATAAATGAATCTTAGGTTACCAGAATTAGATTGCCAGTTCCGAAATCCAGATAGTGATAAGCTACACCTAACTTTTTGGTAGGGTTAGCATAAATTGGTGGTTTGTCAACTCCAGGTTTAAAAAAACAAAAAAACATCGAAAGGCATCGCATCAATGCGAGAAAAGCCCAGGTTATAAAAATCGCAAGAAATCAACCCTGCCTTAACAAGAACTTTGTCACCTCCCTCTCGGTAAACGC
This sequence comes from Ixodes ricinus, assembly GCA_037355805.1. Taxonomy (NCBI): domain Eukaryota; kingdom Metazoa; phylum Arthropoda; class Arachnida; order Ixodida; family Ixodidae; genus Ixodes; species Ixodes ricinus. The sequence continues at coordinate 19,278 of JAZHYW010059311.1, read as the reverse complement.
CCCTTCACACCTTTCAACAGGGCTTCCCGCTAACAGAACGACTTAGAATTCTACAAGTTATTTCCCGCCTAAGCACAACAGGGCGGTTGACACAGCGTAGCGTGCGGGTACGTTACTACCGTACTCTTTGCTCAAAAGAGGCTCTACTCTCAACAGAACTGCGGTATCTTCAAGCGGGGAGACAAAGAATAACTTGATCGCAAGTTTAAAGCGTTGCGGCTGTCCAAATAATTTCTGGGAACTGTACTCTCTGCCAGAATCGGGAGCGAATGTTTTCTTTTTGTCTGATTAAAAGATGAATAACAAGAGCTTTGCACTCAACAAAATTGATGTCTTCCATGTGTGCAACTTTATTATTCAGGCAACTATTTTTGTCCATGTAACTGCCGCGCATTGTACAATGGTGCCCAGCCGATTCTATCCACGGAATAGTGTATCTGTTTCTCGCTCATATGGGTATTGAAGCTGAACAACTGTAGGAGCTGTCTCTCATTAAGGTAGTGCACAAGACCCAGAACAGTAGCCATTTCAGTTCTAGATGTGCTGGCGTCAGTGCACCATAAACTCCTAAAATAGACATGCCAGGTCTAAAGTCGAAAAAATACAAGAAGAAAAGGGGCACTGTCATGCCTTAGCTTGAAAAGCACACCGCAATGCCTGCGCATGCATTTCAATAAAGTTTAATTTTTGTGTTCATATTCACTTCGATACGAATTTTAAAAATGTATTATGTTGTTTGAAATGTTTTATTCAGTCTTTCAGTAAAATGGTAGACTTATACATCGTGAGGGTGATTTTTAAGGCCTGCAGAACCTCAGTGGTATTTTGCCTTATGTACTAAACGTGGCCGGGACCCTCTCGCGTTATGGCATCGCGCGATGTCTTCAACAAGAGGCATGCATCATATTTTCTCCTCGGCACATTGCATAATCCAAGTTAGAGCGGCTGGTTTTTCTTTCCAAACGCCCGGACTCCACACGCACTCGTTGTATTTTGCTGTGTTTTAGGGTCGTAATCGTGCTCAAGGCTCAAGAGGTGCCTAAGAGTCGTCGAAAGTAGCATAAAATAGAATGTATACCTCCTGTAATCACACAAAACGGTCGAGCGCCTGGGACACGATTGTAAACATTCATAGGCATCTAGTTTGACTCGGCTCGATAAATGGGAAATTTTCGTTGGGGTGATCCCGTGATTAGAGACGTCATTGGGCGATTTCGCGAATGAAGACCACTTGATTTCTCGAGGAGGTCCCCATTAATACATGTCGCTGTAAAACCACCACTGTGGCGTCACTGTTTGTAACCAGCCAGCAAACCTGTAGAACTGCGACCGCTTTGTTGGTCGCGGTCGCGGGGTAAGTCGAGTACTCCTGGCATCGTGCTTTCGGCTCCCATTTCTTGCAGGTGCGTAGCCCCTTTTTTGTAATTCTAACAAGCTTAGACTCAAACGGAATCCTTTCCAATTTCCGCAGCTGCCGCTCTCACTGTTTTCATGTATTCTACCGAACTTGGAATATTACACATGAATTCATGTCACACGTTATACTTTATGAGCATTAAGAAAAACATTTTTTCATTAAACGTGAATTCCAAAAACATGTTAAAGTAGAATGGCGTCCCGCAGTACAAATATTCGTCTTGAGAATGTTCCGCTGACGTGTGTACAAATCACTCACAGCGGTTTTTGTTGAAACAAGGCATGGTTCAGATTGCTGATATGATATAAAATATTTCAAATTACACGCTGCGTAATACTGAATAGTTGCGGAGCACTTCTGTGTCTAATTGTCAGCCGCGTCATCCCAATTAGGCCAAAGTTTCAAATGAAGGCTGTCATCGTTAATTTTTATAAATTAGATAAGCAACGGAAGCGCAATCTATAAATCGACCGAAGAATTTTCGACGCATTACAACATCCCCCCCCCCCCCCGGAAGCTGTCTGCCGGAAACAACCGGACAATGTTTTCGGACGGTCGTAGTCCTGCTTGGCGGGACGTTTCCGATTACTTCGCAAGGAAACAGGACCAGTGGTTTGGAATTACGAACACTCATTCTCCATAACTCGTTCTGCGAAGTTCCGTTTCGCCCCTTGAGGGACAATTATAAAACATTCAATATTGAACCTGCACTTTCTGATAGACATGACAGACCTACAAATTAAACTAAAATACGGATTTGTCTAGAATATTAGATGGTCCTCCTATCCCAACAGCCCCTGCTATTCACGAGTCATTTTGTTAATAAAAAGGCGTGTCAGTTGTTTTTGTAAGTTATTTACAGGTCTAAGACCAAAAAGCGAAAGAGCTTATTCGCTAGAAGCTGCAATTGCAGCCTTCTTTGGGTATAAGGCATAAGAAAACAAGACGGGTTCAAAGGTTCCTGCGATAAGGTATCGATGCACGTGTTTTGTCTTTGTAAAGGATATCGTGTGATTGTTCTACTCTTCCATTCGTCACTAGGATTTTCTTTGACGTCAATGCAAAAAGAGAAGTGTGTTGGGAACATGTATTTTGTCGGGACTCGCGTCCTGCATTGAATTAGAACGTATTTTAATTTCTGCGATGCCATATTTTAAAATCATTTCCAATACCTTCACCCAAATTACATAATACCGGGCGGACAGGTGCAAAAAGATATTGCAGCCTAGATTAGTGCTCTCTACCCATTCGCATAATACATAATGTAGAGTAGATTGTTTATACAAAACTATTTTATATAAACTAATGAAAATATGTCTTACGTCAACCGAATGAGCTAAATTGAATTGACCCTCCACGTTTTCACAAAGCACCGAAATTCGATTTCAATTTCGTCTTCGCCCACATTACAGACGCCGCCGCGTAGGTCTCAACTAACATCTGTTGCCTCATAACAGCGTCATCAAGCGATCATTGAAACCATCGACATTTTTTAAGGCGATAGCTGTTAGTGGGACATCCCCCTAGAGGTAGGTCAATCTCAAAGGCAATTTATTGAGCCGCCGCTGCCATCATCGTGGGATTTGTATTCTTCCGGCATGCTCGACAACCACCCAGAGGGACTGAGTGAGCAGAGCACCAGGTGGCAAGAGCTTTTCGTGCACTGGCGCCTGCGTCCTATGAACAAATGATAAACAAACGTTTCCTAGAAAGGGCTCCTGGCCAGTTGCATGTGTAGTGCTCGTGCGCATGCCGCGTTATTTGCTGGCTTTCCGAAACGACGAACATGCGTTTGCTTGGTAGAGGAGATCGTAGGCTGGGCTGAAGACTTGTAAATATTTGGAATGGTGTATAACAGTTCACACGCTTCACGAAAGAGCGGCGTTCAAGATCGGTTCTTCTATTTTGCCTGCACACAAGCAGGTGCGGGCGGAAAGCGTTCCTTGTGCCACTGGGGTCCTCCTCTTCATGGGCAACGAAGAACTATTTTCAAAGGACGCTCTTATTGTCCCGACTTTTGCGCAAACTTAATGTTTACCATAAAAAACACTTGGAATACCTTTCCATTCTATGTAATTAATATCGCCCGTTCCACGATTCCGCAGCTTCTGTACATTTGGCGTCTTGATAGTTTTGAGAACTCCACCGAACGCACGCACCTCGAAAACGAAAAGGTTTGATTGCTGCGTACAGGAGCCGATTTTAACAGTCCATTTTAGATCGAACCTGGTGACTTGGGACACCATATAATAAAAAGAAAACAGCTTTTGGGAGTTCACAAAATAGGAAATTGGCTCGTCAACCGTTTTAGAAAACTTGAAAACACCATCGAGTTCTGTTATTCGGACAGCCATATGAAGATGCGCATTGTGTTCAGAGGGCTGCTGAATAGCGCCTATATTCAGAGACGAGCGCGCAAGATGTATTAAAACTACCTACAATAATCAAACCATATAGACTATACTATTAACGTCACAACACTAAAATAGGGCGGTTCTTTCCCTCTTCTGTTGGATTTTATATTATCTCGCATTTTAGTTACGCATAAACATTACATCCACTCCTGTTTGGGCCACAATGTTGGATTGTACTTTTAGAAAATTATTAGATAAAGACACGCAAAAATTCCGAGGACATCTAAGAATTTCTTAGGAGTCATTAATGGGAAAGCATGAATGTCGTTCCTCCACTCCTTTAGTTCGTACGGCGTACAGGCGTGGACGTCCACGTTTCGCTACTGCTAAGTTTGCGGCCTACGGCCGAGCGCGCGCTCTCGTGCAGTGGCCGCGCCGCATTCGAGGTCGGCCGCGCAGCCTCTCAGGAGTCTGCCCGGGCGGGCTCTGATGGCTCTGCGGCCAGCCGTTCAATCTTACCGGCGGTCCGGGCCTCTGCACCGCCTTGGAGAGGACTTCTCTGTGGGTTGGCGTTCCTTCAAACTACGCCGCGCGGCGAGAAAATGGGAGCCTCGCTTCTTGAAACTATGACGCGCGCCAGCCAATGGGCGCCTACCATCAAACCGCTCATACAGACGACATTGTCGCTCCATTGGAACAGGAGAGTTTAGGTGCCGTCTGGCGCGGCTTTAAAAGCTGATAACGGTGGTTCGCTACATGAAACAGGTAATGCTTTTTGCATTAAAAGAAAAAGACCGAACACGACTGCTACGGCAGTGTTTAGCTAGGCCACGTATCCAATCAAAGCATCGACTCGGGTTGAATTGCTTGGTTGGCCCCGTCCGACCATGATGACGCGCCATAGAGGAAGAGAATGGTATTTGCAGGCCCTGAGTATTCCCGGTGGCGTTAGACATATCGCCGGCTTCCCCTGCTTTGAGGTTTGACACCATGAGTAGCCCTATGTAGCACTGTGATTTGGATTTGAATTTGGGCCAGGACTGGTTTTATAGCGCAGCTCTTCGGCCCACGTTTCCAGGCTCAGCGGCGTCGGCGTCTGCGTAACTGCGCGTTGCATTATGGGGCGTTTATCATAATGACACCACACGTGACGTCACGTGTGACGTCATTATGGGATGACGTCACGCGTGACGTTACGTGTGACACCATTGTCAGGTGACGTCACGTGTAACGTCACGCTATATTTAGTGGTGAAATTGGCGTCACGTGACCTAAGCACCAATTTAGTTTCCCGCTAAATACAGCGGGGAAATGTTCGCTAAATGTTTCGCTAAATTCAGCCGGAAAATGACATTATATTTTCCGGTAAATCTAGCGGGAATATTTCATTGCTAGAATTTAGCGGGAAATTTAGCGAAAATTTCCCGCTGAATGGGAGGAGAGCAGGAGAGGAGCAGGAGAGGGTACGGAAGGGTAGCAGGGACAGACCCTCCCCTCCGTTCCCTCCCCTCCTGCTCATCAAGAGCTGCACTCTAATTCGGGATTACAGAGAATTGTAAACCTCTTTCATTTCTTGTCTCAATAGTGACAGATGGGCCAGTTGGTACATGACTTATTTTGACAAAATGCGCCGCAAGACAAGGACGGAGTAAGTGAGACAACACGAAGCGCTACTTTCAACTGAAGGTTTATTGAAAACACACTACTTATATACCCAATCGGGCTTCTCAAGTAAGAATTCAAATTCTTTGTCTGTTAGATGCAATGACGGGGCACTAATGCATTTGTCATCCCCCTGCATTCTAATGTTAAATGACTCGAACATCTCCCTCGAAATTTTACTTCTCAGCTTTCCCAGAATCTTTGTTTTTCCAGTTCCGGGGAGCAAGGGCATCTGTCGCAATGAATAGCTAAATTGCCCGAGGGGGAATTCCTTACTGATAGCGCGTGCTCTCTTGCCCTTTCATTAACGCATCTGCCCGTTTGGCCCACGTACCCTTTTCCGCATGTCATTGGAATTTCGTACACGACCGAAGATGCGCATTCCACGAATTTTCTAGAGTGCTTCTTTCTGCAAACGTCACCTCCGTCTTGTTTGTTGTTAATTCTTTGGCACAGGCTGGACAGCTTTTCCGGGGCCGAAAACACAACCGGCAAATCAAAGTGTGCCGCCACTTTTTTTAGGTTGTGTGAGACCTTGTGGATATACGGTATAACAGCGGGTCTCACTCTCCTCCTGGGCTCCTGTGCTTCCTCTTCTTTCTTTTTCATCTTGGAAACAAGTGTTTCAGCCACCTCTTGAAGAAAGCGATCAGGTAACCCGACGATTTTAGGCGTTCCACCTGGTTGCAAAAACTACTTTTCACGGCGTGCTGGCACGACTTGGCAAACGATGCCTTCAAAAGGGAGGAAGCGATCCCTCTCTTAACCAGCTTAGAGTGTGCTGAATTAAAGGGCAAGACCGTTTTCTTTGAGCGTGGTCTGTACTCCCAGCACACATGCTCCTCTTGAAAATCTAAACTTAAATCCAGGAATTGCAGCTTTCCTGACGCCATTGTTTCGCGAGTAAACGTTAGTCCTCGCGAATTCAAACAAAAATTCCCAGCACTCTTTGAATGAGGTTATCATCCAACACAGTGGGCTGCGGTACCAGCACCAGGAAGTCATCCACGTATCTTAGTATCTTAACATCCCCCTTTTCTTTTAGACTGCTGAGCACTTCCCGGCCAAATCGCGCCAAAAAAATGTCGCACAGTACGGGGGCGACTCGTGACCCAATGCAGATCCCATGCTTTTGAACATACAAGTCACTTTCAAAAGACACAAAGGTAGAATCCAGGTAACATGTGAGCAGTTCTATAAATGAGTCCACACTAAGCCCGCTAGAGTTCCTAAACGCGATCTCGTCGTTACGCTCTATGCACTCCCTAACCGCAGGGAACAGTTTGTCATGCCGTATGGAATAAAACAAGTCCTCTACATCGATGGAGAACCCGCCCGAGTAAAAAGCATCTGCAGACAAGCACTGGATGGCCGCCTCTGAATTACGAATCAGAAACGGATCGTTTAAATCAAGACCCGCAAGCTGCTTGCCCAAGAACCCCCGACTTCACGTTGCCATGAGTCCCTTTCCGACGCTATCACCCTAAAAGGAATATTAGCTTTATGGGTTTTGGCAGTGAAAAACACTTCCAGGCTAAGCTTCTGGGAACCTGAACCGGCACTCAAGGACGGGACCAGTGGCTTCTTGACTTCCAAGACAACAACTTCAAGTTCCTGATCGCCGATAAGGAGGGCGGCGTCGCCGTGATCCCTGAGGGCCCTTCAGGGAGCAGTCGCGGGCGGCTATCCTAAAAGAACTTCAGGCAAGTTGAAGCATGGTGTCACTCAACAAGATCAAGACGGCGGCCAAGCAACTTTGTGAAAGTCTCGAATTGAACAGTCTGGCGAAGAGGGTTCAGGCTTCCCAGAAGCTTAGCCTGGAAGTGTTTTTCACTGCCAAAACCCATAAAGCTAATATTCCTTTTAGGGTGATAGCGTCGGAAAGGGACTCATGGCAACGTGAAGTCGGGGGGTTCTTGGGCAAGCAGCTTGCGGGTCTTGATTTAAACGATCCGTTTCTGATTCGCAATTCAGAGGCGGCCATCCAGTGCTTGTCTGCAGATGTTTTTTACTCGGGCGGGTTCTCCATCGATGTAGAGGACTTGTTTTATTCCATACGGCATGACGAACTGTTCCCTGCGGTTAGGGAGTGCATAGAGCGTAACGACGAGATCGCGTTTATGAACTCTAGCGGGCTTAGTGTGGACTCTTTTATAGAACTGCTCACATGTTACCTGGATTCTACCTTTGTGTCTTTTGAAAGTGACTTGTATGTTCAAAAGCATGGGATCTGCATTGGGTCACGAGTCGCCCCCGTACTGTGCGACATTTTTTTGGCGCGATTTGGCCGGGAAGTGCTCAGCAGTCTAAAAGAAAAGGGGGATGTTAAGATACTAAGATACGTGGATGACTTCCTGGTGCTGGTACCGCAGCCCACTGTGTTGGATGATAACCTCATTCAAAGAGTGCTGGGAATTTTTTGTTTGAATTCGCGAGGACTAACGTTTACTCACGAAACAATGGCGTCAGGAAAGCTGCAATTCCTGGATTTAAGTTTAGATTTTCAAGAGGAGCATGTGTGCTGGGAGTACAGACCACGCTCAAAGAAAACGGTCTTGCCCTTTAATTCAGCACACTCTAAGCTGGTTAAGAGAGGGATCGCTTCCTCCTTTTGAAGGCATCGTTTGCCAAGTCGTGCCAGCACGCTGTGAAAAGTAGTTTTTGCAACCAGGTGGAACGCCTAAAATCGTCGGGTTACCCTGATCGCTTTCTTCAAGAGGTGGCTGAAACACTTGTTTCCAAGATGAAAAAGAAAGAAGAGGAAGCACAGGAGCCCAGGAGGAGAGTGAGACCCGCTGTTATACCGTATATCCACAAGGTCTCACACAACCTAAAAAAAGTGGCGGCACACTTTGATTTGCCGGTTGTGTTTTCGGCCCCGGAAAAGCTGTCCAGCCTGTGCCAAAGAATTAACAACAAACAAGACGGAGGTGACGTTTGCAGAAAGAAGCACTCTAGAAAATTCGTGGAATGCGCATCTTCGGTCGTGTACGAAATTCCAATGACATGCGGAAAAGGGTACGTGGGCCAAACGGGCAGATGCGTTAATGAAAGGGCAAGAGAGCACGCGCTATCAGTAAGGAATTCCCCTTCGGGCAATTTAGCTATTCATTGCGACAGATGCCCTTGCTCCCCGGAACTGGAAAAAACAAAGATTCTGGGAAAGCTGAGAAGTAAAATTTCGAGGGAGATGTTCGAGTCATTTAACATCAGAATTCAGGGGGATGACAAATGCATTAGTGCCCCGTCGTTGCATCTAACAGACAAAGAATTTGAATTCTTACTTGAGAAGCCCGATTGGGTATATAAGTAGTGTGTTTTCAATAAACCTTCAGTTGAAAGTAGCGCTTCGTGTTGTCTCACTTACTCCGTCCTTGTCTTGCGGCGCATTTTGTCAAAAACATATCTTGTCTTTTAACTTAGAACTTAAAGTCCCGAATGAGCAAAAGTTGAAGCGAACTCGACTTCTTTGTTCAGAGTTTGAATGCCTATAGGCTCCAATTTGCTAAGCAAAATTCCAATGTTAAGCGGAGACCGCATGGCGCTTTTTTCTGCACGCGAAAACGGGACGCGCCGCGAACGCACGCGCGAAGCTGACGTGGGGGCACCCGAATGCGCCAAAACCAAACGCCGCCGCCGCGCGTTGCGAGCGTTGCAAGATAACAGATTTCTCAACGCCCGGATGTAATTGGCAACACGCAAATACTGGCAAAATAAGAGTTAAAGTAAATCCAATGAGTAAATAAAACAACTTTTTCTGTAAAAAACACTTTTTTAATTTTTCTATGGCGCTAATAAATATGTTTTGGACACTTTTGAATTGCGCTGAATATGAAACAGCGCACTTGTCAGCCGTCGTGCGAGTTGTGTGTTGTTCGTGTAGGGCGTGCTTTCCTGCGCTGAAGTGCAGGTAAGTTTACTTTAGAGCAAGCTCTATTTGCCATGAAACTGAGATTTGCTCTAATCCAGTATGGAGCAAAGGCGAAAGCTCCTCCTGCTAAGAAGTATGCTTGTGCTAAAGCAGGCACAACTGGAGAATACATCATCTCCTGAGTGCGTCCTATGTGGCTGAACAGAAGGTTGAAAGCCGATACTACACGATCGGTAAGCACATTTTTTTGCATCTGTCAAATAATTAACTTAAAAAATCTACGAAACTAACGTTTCCGTTTACTCTACATGCAGCTCGCGAGAGATAAAGATCCCCAGTTTTTTTCTAGGTTTTAACTTATGTCGCAGCAGCTTTTTGACAAGCTACATAGGCTTGTTGCCGAGAGGCTGACGAAGCAGCACGTCATTGGGAGCCAATCACCTCCGACGAGCGCCTGGCAATGACGTTGAGGTAATGAGCTGGCAGAACCACTGCCGTGATTGCACCTGGTTTCTATTTCTTCAGCTGTCGACCCGTTGCTTTCAGCAATCATTACACTCACTACATCATTTGAATTCATTAGACAAGCTCCCTGCAACGGGCGTGCCATACTGATTTACACTTTATTTTTTTTATTTCCGACTTAGGGGTCAGTAGGCGTTCAACCTTTTATACGCCCTGGGGACAAATGCACTTTGTTTTGCTGGAAAAAATAAATTGTAATTAAGTATGGTGCACCTCTCGCACCTTCAGCATAGTATTCCAGTAGATAGTAGGTTACATCATTTGACTAATTAGTTAGTTCAACCAGTTCTTGATCAAGCCATGTGTCAATCCACATCCACATTCAAATACCTCATTGTTAGGAGAAGCATTGAAATGATTATATATGCAATAAAAACTGTATCAGGACAGTGGAACTTCAATAACTCAAACTAACATGCAGGTAACATCCGATTCTTCTCATTCGAAGACTATAACTTGAACTCCGCATTATTTAAAGAGATTTTTGGTATCCTTCGAGTTTGAATTAACGAGATTCCACTGTACTGGTTTGTAGGTAACAAACAGAATGATTAATTTTTCTATAAGATGGTGATCTTTTGTGCAGCTACTTAAGCTCCGGCAATCCCATCATGGATATCGCCATGGAGCTCCGGGTGGGCCTCGAGACGGCCAGTGAAGCACATGTCACTTGACGTGTCAGGTGTTGAGGGAGGAGCTGGCCCCCTGTTACAGTGAAGGTATGTACCATAACAAAAGTTTAACCTATACGTCTCGAAACGTTTAGGAAAACAAATCCGACTGTGCCCAAGTTGTTCTAAAGTTACGAACAATTTATTTGTGTGCCATAATCTGGTGCCTATACCAGTTTCACAGTACATAAAGAGTACATGGCCTATAAAAGTACTTGTGGAATATATTGATGGTTATTGTTAAGTGATTTGTTATATTTTGCAGCCTCCCAGTGACCAGGACTGGCAAACCATCGCAGACGCCTATTGGATGCGGTTGCAGTTCCCGAACTGCCTTGGGGCTGTCGATGGGAAACATGCGCAGGTTGACGCACCAGCCAACTCGGGCAGCCTCTACCAGAACTACAAGGTATAGAAAGAAGGGCTAAAAATCAAATTACAATGCATGCAGATTTTGTGCCCTAAAATTATGTTTACATGGAGGCTTGTTCTAAATGCACTTGTGCCATGCTCATTTTTTTCTTTTCAAGGCACTTTCTCTCATCGTGCTGATGGCAATGGCCGACGGCAGTTATGTGTTCCGGCTAATTGATGTCGGCGCTCCTGGTCGCATGTGTGACGGCGGGGTCTTGAAAAGGTCCCCAATTGGCCAGCGTCTCCAAGCTGGCTTGTTCGGACTGCTGTCCCGTGCCCAGCTCCCCGGCTCCAAGATGATACTCCTCTACACATTTCTGGGTGACGAGGCCTTCCAGCTGAGGCCCGACTTCATGAGGCTATATCCTGGGTCCAGGGACGAAACCAGCCGAGATCTGTTTCAATTACCGACTTAGCCGTGCACGGTAGGTCAACATAAAGCATTTCAATTGGCCACATTTACAGATAAGTTAAATTACATGCTCGTGTTACTTTAAACTCTCTTCCTGACAATTTACCTTCCTGTATATCTCTGCTTAGGTGTCCTGGTGTTCTCGGGGTCAGGAAGAACACCAATATTCACGACGTGGCCAAGGAACTTTAGTTCACCATAGGCGAACCGACACTTTGTTGGCTTGAGTGACATGCCGGCAGTCTTGATGGCTTGAAGCACGGCTCGAAGTCGTCTCGTCTCGGGTGTTTGTCGAAATCCTATGAAAATACCACGACCGTGTCCAGGTAGAAAAGGCAGCTCTGCCATTTCAGACCTGCTAGCACGGTGTCCATGACCCGCCGGAAGGTGGCTAGTGCTATACAAAGTCCGAACAGCATCACATTGAACTCGCTACAGTCCGTCGGGAGTGACAAAGGCAGTTTTCTCGCGTTCGTCGACTTCAATCTACCAGCAGTCACTCTTCAGGTTCATCGACAAAAAAATATCGGGAGTGGCGCAGTCGGTCTAACGTATCGTCGATGTGGGGGAGTGGATAGACGTTCTTCTTAGTCACAGCATTCAGTCGACGATAGTCCACGCAGAACCCTGCGCAGAACCTCAGCGTCCCGTCCTTCTTTACAAGGGCGACTGGCGACGCCCACGGACTCTTGAGGGTTGTATGATGTTGTCGTCGAGCATTTCCTGCACTTGATCTTGAATCACCTTCCTTTCCTTTAAGGACACTCGGTACGGCAACTGGCGGACAGGGAGCATGTTGTCGTTGGTAACAGTGCAATGTTTCGCCACTGGTGTTTGGCGAACTTTCGACCACGTTGGCAAGGCAGTCACTGTATTCAGCGACTGCCTTGCGTTGCCTAAAAGGTTGTCGCGGAGTATAGTATTCTCTATTGAGCAGAATGACGATCGTAGGAAGTCAGGCAACACGCACTGGTCACGTTTCTGGCGAGTCGAAGCAGCAATCGGACGTCGGATTGAACGGTTTCGTCATACACGTGTTTTGCGCTTAACTCCGGCTCGCCATGCGGAGCCCCTTTTGTTAACGCATGGGCTTCTGGAACAATCGGCGTAGAACATTCAGCACTTAGAACATTCTGACTTTGAACAAGCGACAGAGTTCTGGAATTTACCAGAATGCGACAATTAGAAAAATACAAAAAGGTACCTCCGATACTAGGTATCGAACCTCGGCTCTTTGCGTGGGAGCCACACACCATAACTGTTCGGCCACGGGCGCGCTGCCTACTTGGCCAGCTGGGCGCACGGCAATATCAAGTTCCATGAATAGGGAATGCCTTCGCTGCTTGAAGAAAGAAGAAATGTACCGTGTCCGTGTGTCTTACCCAAAATGAGTTTCCCTGTAATCTATTGAATGTGAATTACCGATGGCATATCGACTGGTCTCAATGGTCTCGTGCTGCTACATGATGGCAAAGAATAATGTTTGTCAACCACTTTTCTAGTGTACTTTAAACTGCTTTGAAGACAGATTGCACACAGGCAACTCATACCTCGGATTAGTCTGCCTTTTTTTTGTCGTAAAGGTGATGCTGTTTTCTTTTTCCTGTAGGAGGTTGCGTCGAGAACTCGTTTGGCATTCTGGCTGCCAGGTTCAGGATATTCAAGTTTCCCATCAAACTGAAACCTGAGAACGCAGAAAAAGTTGTGAAGGCTTCCTGTGCTCTGCACAACTTCTTGAGCCTTGAAGTTGAAGGGCGGTCGGCGTACTGCCCTGTGGGCTTCTCGGATCATGAGGATGCCTTCGGCAAGGTTGTCGAAGGCCAATGGTAGAGAGAAACTGCCACAGATACGCCCACCTTCAACTTGGAGCCCACCCACGCAAGGAGGAGTAAAGATACGGCACAGCACTGCGACCACTACGCACAATTCTTCATGAAGGATGGAAAAGTGCCCTGGCAGTGGAAGATTCTAGATATAAAAGAGCCAGACAACTAAACATCTTTGGACAAGTGGAGCACTTCTGTGCTTAGTTTACAGGTTTTTAGTCTATGTGGTAGTTTTTATTGTAATTAGGTGTAAAAAAGAGCCAAGAAAGTTTTCTAATAAAAAACATGTGAGCGCATCAATACTGTTCTTCCTCTTGTACGCTCAAATTAAGTGTACAAAAATGACCAAACAGGAGACAAAGTAAAGCCCACAGAAGACAGTATTTCCTCATTTATTCACAAGGTGGATACTTTGCCGCAGTTTGCCAGCAGCTCGATCTCCATGGCAGACCGTTGTTATTTTGGGCACTGGCGGAGCTTCTCGGCTATCACTAAGCCGAAGTGTTCGGCTGAGTCTGTTTCCTTACATGCCAGTTGGCCAAGCAGGTTGATTTCTTTATCAAACGGCTTCTCGGCGCGTCGTTTCTTCCGAGGTGCGCCTGGTGCACCAGTCATAGCGGTTGTAGTAACTGGTTATGGACGGCTTGATGATGAACTTGGGCATGGTGGCTCTGCCACATTCATAGGCTCTTGGGACTCTGGCAGGGTGCTCGCATCGGCGCTTGTGTCATCGCTCATACGTTCGAGCAAAAGCTGTGCAGGGAGAGCTCGCAGGCTCCTGTCGTGTGCGACCGGTCCTCCATTGCTGGCAAGTTTCCGCTGGTCCTATTTGAAACATGCAAGAATCAGTTATAAGACATTTACTTAATGCTTCTGAAGACATGTAGTCCTTGTTTTTCAGAGTGAAATCAAGCATTTGAACTTGTTAAATAATTGTATTTTCAAGTGTCACATGTGCCATTTTATAACAGCAGTTGCATTGTCGGTAAAACATAACTGATTGTAGCTGTCTGGGATACGTTGAGGCAAACCGCATTACAAGATACCCATATACAAGGCCTCAATGAGAGCGAATTGTGCATGGCATGGTGAGACGTAATGGTTTAACTCTACACCAGGAGCTGGCTCGTTTTCTTAGTTTTCATATGTCCACTACATTCATTAGATCTATGCCAATAGCGTTTAGTTCACCACTGATATTTCATTGTGTTAACGGAGGTCTGTCGAGCCATGTACAGTTATGTCGACAATTTGTTCTAGCACAATTCAGTGCAAATGAATAGTTATGAAGACTATAAGGAACAAGTGCAAAGAATTATTTTACATACTGTGTATATTCCAAGGTGTCGTTGAAAACGTCATCCGCTTAAAATATGCCCAGCAGACCACGACAACTTCGTCCGCACCTGCTCCACTTCTTGGGGCATTGACATCTCTTTTCTTTTTAACATAAGTGTCACGTAGCGACTTCCACCGCTTTGTTACTTTCGGCATTGTAAAACATGTAAAAACATATACATTGTGGAAATGCGTGAACATAAAGAGCGCCTTAGACTTTTGATAAACAAGACGGCGAGGAGGTGGCAACGAATGAATGACAGGATCGGTGCTCCAGATTCAGTGACATTCTTGCACAGGAGACTGATATTTCTCTATCGGTTAAAGTGATGTGACCCGATTTGAAAGAAATTAAAAAATAGGTTATGCATGCTGAGGTCCTGTAATATTGCGAAAAAGTGCAACTAGGTTGTACGAAGTTTTGTTAAAATATTAAAAAAAGAGCATATCCAGTCATAACCTGCAAATATAGACATTCTACTACAGACAGCAAGAAAACAAACAAAAAACGTTCGGACTAGGTAAAGGTTTGATCTAAAGAGAAGGAAGAAATTTGCTGCTCTAGCCTTCTTCCTTTTTCTGTTAAGATTGATCGGTGGCCAACGTTGTCGGTGGTCTAGTCGGCTAGCGCACACCAGCTCGGAGCACTTGGAGCTAAAGCTTGCACTGCAGAACTCAGGGATCCTGTGTTCACTCCCCACCCCTGCCCGTTCCGATTTCGATAAGCATCATACCGGCGTACGGTCGTGTATCACTACTGCGTGGTCCACGTTAAAGAGCCCAGGCTAGCGGTGATACTGCACAGGCTAAATTGCTCATCTACAGCTGGGTTGTATAAACATACCCACATCCCATTTTTTTCCTTTTCTGTTAAATCAAAAGGCACAAAGACGCTTTTTTCCTCGGTGTCATGACAAAGACTGTCTAGATCCGTAGACAAATTATCGTGTTCAATGGCAATGTATAATCTGCGCGCCGTTTTGACAAAGCACGAACTATTCCCCCTTAGTAAAACACCATACGATAGAATTATACGATGACAAAGCATAATGTCGGTGACGGCTGAATTTCCTACGCAAGCAGCATGCACATGGTGCTTGTGGCACAAAAGCGGAAAGGGCACAAAAAACACATACCTTCCACTCCTTGGATAGCACCTATGGTATTCCAGACGTGTTTCTTCTTGTCATTATTTTTATACTCCTTATCTGATAGGTCCCAAAAATGGGGCGCTGCTCAACCTCGTCAATGAGCATTTCATTGAATGCACGTTTGTCAACCATCGCACGTGCAATCGGCAACCAGAAAGAAGCGCAGTCAAACCGCCAAAACCAGAAGCGGTTTTCTGTGCAGAATCATGGGATGGTTCGAGCGACTCTCATTGGGCGAGAGCCGCTTCAACGCCTCGGCACGCGCGTCTTGTTCTGGCTCGGCTAGAAACCAACGCTCCCGCGAAAACGCGCGGCCGCGCGCAGGAAATGACGTCAATTTGACGCCGACGTGCCTGAATCTCGAGCAGAAACGCTCCGTGCGATCTGCGCTTTAGGCTTCACAGCTTCTAGCGTTGCTGTCATCTGGGATATCTGGGCCTAAAATCGCCAAACAAGTGCCTGAGTAAGGCTTCACTTCCGGTTCTCCGGTTTTTGAGGTAGCAACCTTGGACCTAAATTCACAAACAAGTGCCGAGGTTAGGCTTCACTGCTGGTTCTTTGGTTCATACGTAGACTTCTCGACCCAAGTCTGACAATTTGGAAATTATGTAACGAGCCCAAAAGAGGCATAGAAACGCCCAAGACAGAAATTCTGCTACTAAGGCTTTGGAGCAAAACCGTATGTGGCGCAAGCATGGAGGTATGAAGCTTGTGGAGGCGACATGACGCCACCAGAGGCTAAGCAACAAGTATGGAAGGACACGTTCCTAACAATGATTAAAACAACATTCATCGTAGGGGGTGTGTTCCTTCACACCTCTGGCTTCAAATCTGGGGTCGTCATGTCGCTTCCAGAAGCTCCATACCTCCATGCCACCAAGCAATGGTGTTTCTTGTCACATTTTTGCGCATTTCTCATGAGTTAAAAAGTAATGTAGTATATGTAGTAGCATTGATGAAAAAAAATGAATGGTTTAGACTTATATATCGATTTGTCACTCGTCAAGCGCCTTTTTAGTTTCCCTTATTCGTGAAATTTTGACAAGGTATCTTTTGTTTCAGTAATTAACGCCGGAATGTATAGATTTAGGGTTCGTATCTTAACAAACATTTTGGTACTTGATAACACACCGATGCTAAAACACGCAAAAAAAAAAATTGGGACTCCAAAAATATAATAATATGCGGCATTTTTAATGGGCAGATTCACAACCTAAATTAGGTGGCCTTTACTGGGAGTTGATTAACATCGACACTTCTACAACAACCTGTAAATCCAAAATTTAATTTGCATTTCAAGACCCCGTTATTGTATTTCTGAGTGGAAGTTAGTTTGTCGTTTTTATTGCCAATCCGGTTTCGGTTCTTCTTCAATGCCTATAAAGGTTTCTTTCCGGACACAGTCACCATACTTGTTTCGCTCTGTAACGAATTTATGTTGATGTTTAGAAACTGAGTAAGTGCCTGTTTTAAGCGAGGCACAAAAATGCACCAAGTGATCGATAAGTAAAATCACCATCATATTCTGATTTCTGCTCCTTACTACTCAAATAAATCATTATCTCCACTTCCTTGGTACGTGGACTTCGGTTTCGCAAGAGGTGACGAGAGCGCGTGGGCGACAATATAATCCCTGTTTTTACGTAGAAACCTCCACCATCTTATTCTGTTTACCGATCAAGGCGCAGATTGCGTACTTCAAAATCATAACACATTAATAGCGTACAACTCAATAAAAAAATAAACTCTTTTTGGGTTCATATATTCCCCAGCCTCATAACATATTCAAACTAACATCCCTGCGGTGTATTACGGCGCATCACATCGACAGGGTTGATGACACATGTCACCGGACAGACGAGAGTTATTGAGGTTGGCGGCTGTTGTTTCCTCAAACCTTGATTGCCACTGCACATGAAGTCGGCCGGATATGCGCTACCCACGAGCGACGGTGGCACGTCGGTGCTCGTTCGATCAGTCTCGCGGAGAGCTAATCAATAGGGCGCCGCCGCAGAACCCGGCGGGACACACCGTTCCGTGGGGCGTTGCATGTGGTCTCAGCGCCTCTATCAGGCAATACCCAACGGGACATTAACTTAGCGCCATGGGCGCCTCGCTGCCCGGTAAGTCCCCAAGGACTGAAGTGGGAGGTCAGGTCTTCCAACATATTTAAACGTCTCCAGTCGACCCCTTTTATTTTGACAGCTAAATGGATCGCTGCTCTCGTTGAAGTTCCCTGTGGCACTAAGGGCAGTAACAAAAACGAAGCAAGTGTCGAGGAAACATTTTGTTTTCCTTTTTATTGTTTTTCAAAACTAAACCGGAGGAGGGCGTGTCTCAAGTATTGTCCGACACGAAAGTGCAGTAATAACTTTTTGGGCCTTAACAGTTTGATAGATGAAACAGGTTGTGCGGTTACATAAAACCTGTTATGCTCGGTAGAACGTTGCCTGAATTTGGCTAAGAATAGAACTCCAGCTATCGCCGCATTCTTCACCTGCATAAAAGAAAAGTAACAATGAAAACGTGTTCAGTCGGAAGAAGTGAGTAGGTGCCTTGATATATATATATATATATATATTGAAAAAAACAGTCTTGTTGGTGGTAGGTTAAAAATTTAAACGCACTGCACAGCACAACAACAAAACCGAGCAATTTATTTACAAAAGAACAAGGGCAAACAAGGCTATCTAGTGAAAGCTCAACATCCTGAAACTCTAACACCGATGATTAAGTGGGGTGCCCACACATGGCCGTGCATCCATGCTTTGTACATTCGCTCAATCAACGCATCACTCGAGAATAATGCTCTCAATGCACCGACCTGATTTAGATTCTTCAATTCGAATTTGGGGAAAGAAATAGCCAGCACAGTGGCACTTCGAAGCGCACTAGATCGACACGCATATACTGTGAAAATCACAGTATTGGAATTAAAACGCATACCGATGATGCGTATATTTACAATTCGAATGAAATACATCTTGGTCATCCTTCACAACATAGTGAGCAACAGCGCTTTAAGCAAGGGTGCTTGAATGAACAGCGGTAATTTTGATGTAAAATCAAGGAGCTCCACCGTTCTGTTTTTGCACTCTCAACAAGCAGGAACGAGAACTCAAAACACCAATTTAAACTAAGTTTATAAAAGCTCGGACTTAGGTCTACTGCTTTCAGTCTTTTAAAGTGGAAGTATCAAAAACCATGAGGCCATGGTTTTAATTACGGGTGTTATAATTCTATAAGGTGGGGGTGACAAACCCTTCGCTGTGCTAAAAACAAGTTCCCCAGCAAAGAAGAAAATACGCACAAAGTCAGTTTATGGTGTGTTTAACTATGCGAAAATAACATGCTATGAAAGTAAGTATACAGTTTTTTTTTATAGCCACCACAACAATTTTCTAGAAACCCTCGTATTAACTTTCCAATGAAATCTGAGGCGCCGAGACAGACAAGGATCAACATTCCACGCACGCTGCTCTCATTTGTATTCAGCATGTTGGCTATAGGCACTTAAACGTTTAAAACTTATTCGGAAGGGCATTCAATTCCCAAACGTTGCGTAGCTTCTCGTTATAAATTGGCATAACCTAAGACACTGAAGTCACTGTTATAATATTTTGTTTCTCCCCGAATA
>JAZHYW010059310.1:0-39532 GCA_037355805.1 Ixodes ricinus | reverse complement strand
TTTTTCTAGTTTGCGTGTAGTACTGACCAAACCAAAATGCCAAAATGACAATCGCTGATTGAGTACGTTTCAGAAAAGGCGATATTCTACGTCACATGGTATTAAACTCAAACCTAGATTGCAATGTCCTAAAAAAGGGGCCCATTGTAACGAAGAGGACATTGTGAATTTTTGTCAAATACAAAAGTTGTGAAACAGTCGACGTTGCCCAATCCCACGACTTTTTTAAAACTATAATTAAAATATGGTTAAATATTTCGGAAACGTAATTAATCAACAAAACGGTGTTTGATGAAATTGCGTTCAATGAACCAGCGTTTGAGGAAACTGCTCGATGAGACATCTGCGTTCGATGAAATGTCCGGAACCACATTACAGAAAACACGCGTATCTGTGATTGTTTTGAATACAATCTAAAAAAAAAGTGCTGTTGATGCGTTCGTAACTGCCGTAATATACTGAGTCATCGTCCCCAGAATTTAAAACAAAAACTTTCGTTGGATAATGCGTAAATGATTAGACAAAGAAAATATCGTTTTGTTTTTGCTCGCGTATAGCACGGAAGAACAAGAAATAGCTTGGGCTCCAAACTCAAATAATTTAATTTATTTCAATACAGAACTCTGCTGAAAGATATATTTTACTCTTAGGTAAAGTCCCGCACAGCGCGAATGCAAAATGACTTCGTAAACAACGATCATTTGGTGTTTTCTGCCCCTGGCAATCTTTAATTAAAAGAAAAAAGGTGACCGAAACACGAATTAGTAATCATACGCAGCGATAGGGAAGTGGTGAGCCTGTCAAAGACTTTTTGGTGTAAGACGCTTCGGTGTAGGGTGTTTTGGTGTAGGATGTTTCGGTACGGGCGTTTTGGGTGCACGGATATTTCGTGGTACAGACTTTTCGGTGCATGGATGTTTCGGTGAAGCGACTTTTCGGCGTCGTACTTTTAGATGCCGGGACATTTCGGTGCAGGACTTTTTGATTGGAGGAACATTTCGGTGCAAAGCCAATCTAAATCGCGAGTTGTTTTTGCAGTTCTTTTTGAACGTAGTAAGCACTCGATTAGATCGAAAATTTTTTTTCACAATATATTTTTGTAGATTTGCTTATTCATTTACGGTCCCTTACTGGTTTACGAACTCCGTGACCTTGTTAGGTGCAGCACCATCTTGTGTGAGGACTGGAAACGTTGGACTGTATGGCCTGTTTGCCGGTGTCTCTTTTCCGACGCACGTAGACGCGCATCACACCGCGTTTACGCGCTCGGTTGGTACAGACATTCTCGGCGTGTTCCGTAAGGGTATGGGCTTTATTATTGGTAACTAATGTAGAAAAGGCACCAACAGTAAATACCTTGATAATGTTGAAAATTACCCGAAATTGTGGTAAACGAAAGGAGACTACGTGGAACTTTAACACCTACGTCTTCCCTGAGTCCTTGTATTCCACAAATGTTCAATCCTTTACCACAGCCTCTGGTACCTTTCTCCATATTCTACATGCACCAGCTCACCTGCACACTCACCGTTCTTTCGCTAAGATTGAAAAGTTGTTTCTCCGCGAGAGCTCACGACAATTTGGAATATATTTAAGTGTGCGTTCACAACGAAATCGTATAGGATCGATTGTTTAGCACACCTGACAGGAGAAATAAAAGTTATTTCCATTCGTCACGCGTCGCGCGTTTTGTAATATAAATCGAAACATATAAAACATTGTTAATGTTTGTTACAAAGAATGGATCTCTAGACTGCGTATACTAAGCTATTTGAAGGATTGAAAAGGAAAACAACATACCACCGGAACATTTAGGCAACATCTCTAATCTCTTGTCCTTGCCGATAACAAAAGCATTTAGTAGCGGTAGATGAAGTTGCAGGCCCTCGATCTGAAGCTGTTCAATACGAAGCCGCAGCAGTTTACCTCAAAGTATGGACAATGGTCACAGCACTGAGCTTCACAACCGACAAGAACAAGCCATAGACGCGCGCCGCTTCGCCTTTCGAGCGATCGGCGCTGGCTCTCAGCCACGACCAACTGGCCAGCCTCCTCGGGTGGTTGGTCAGTGGCGCATCGAGTCAAGCGGAAGGCAAGAACTTCCAATCTTCGTTAGCGCCCGCGCGCCAGGAATCGGTGCATGTATGTGCGTGTGGTTTGCGTCATTGGGCTGCGGCCATCATCGTCATCTTGGCTCGGCTGCTGACAGTCGGCTCTCTTCTCTTCTTTGTTTCTCACCACTCGATGGGCTCGCTTTGAACTCGTCGTCCCTCCCACCATCGCGATATTTCAAGTGTGCGTGTGCGGTTTCTTACAACGGGTTACGTTCATTCCCGCCATGCTGTTTGTTGCTCTCTGCGGCGCTGCCCGCTCTATAACGGCATAAGGGCTCTTCTTCCAGCGCGACGGATCCGCGCCGGTCTCGTCGTCCCTCACCCACAGGACATTCACGCTGACTCCTCAGACTGAGTGTGCGGTCTTGCGCAGTGGAGTGTAGTTGAAGTGTGCAAGCGGGGATCTTATTTGCTGGTCAGGACCTGTTTTTGTACAAGTGTCGCTCTATTGTTTTAATTCTGGCCCCTTTGTTTTCCCGGCTCTGCTGTGAACTCCGGCAACAACAAAAAAAGAAGAGTGCAGCGCGGGTGTAGAATTGTTGGCACCTGGTGGTCAAGGATTGAAGTGCTCCGCCTGTGATCTCCGGTATCATGTAGGAAAGCACTGATGGGTCAATAATGCTTCCTTCGAGCGATTTTGAGACAGCGATGTACTCGATTGGTAGTGGGCACCATGCAGACTGGGCTTCACGCAAGGTATCCTCTAGATTAGGAGGCAAAATAGGCCTCCCAGGCAGGGAAGAGCATGGGTGAACTGGAGTTCGCTAAAATAATGACGCACATTCTGAGCACGAGCACGATCTAACTGAAGCGCTGAACTGAATCGACTTTACGAAGAAGTTCATGGTAGTGACAGCCTGTCAAGCACGATGCCGTAATTGAAAAGCTTACACAGCAGGAGGCGGCAACCCAGGCCATTGACGCGTCGTCGGCGATTCTTAGTTTCCTGTAAGACAAAGTCCTAAATAGCGTAAAAGCATAAGAAAGCATAAATATGAATCTAAACAAGAAAACAGCAGAAAATAGTGTTGAAGATTCCAAAGCACGACTCGGAGATTCGGGACATAAATAAGTCTTTGGACAGCATGGAACGGTACTACTCAACATAGTTAAAACATTGAAATACACGGTGTAAACATATGAATACAAATTACGACATATTTGAGATCATTAAGTACCTAGCCACTAAACTCTAACTGTCCAGGCCAACAGCTGATGTCATTGAAACAGTGCACAGGTTGGGTACATCGCGAGGAAAAAGTCCACCAATAATCGTGCGATCTCAGCGACCGTTCTGTACGTGACCAATGGGCTCCTAGTCATGGGCAAGCGTATCTACGTTGATGAGAGCTTGACCAGGGCAGTGAGGCAGCTGCTCTGCAGTGAAAAGCAGCTTGCTAGAAAAACGTGTTACAAGTTCGTGTAAGTAAAAAACGGAAAATCTTTTTTTTTTCTGTCAGGACGTGCACAGAGCCGCAATTCATATTAAAAATGACGGTGATATGTTAATAATCTCGCCGTGAATCGAAAATCAAGGAAGTCTTGTAATGTTAACAACCGCTTTCGAATCGTTTTCACAGTGGGATGAATACTGGAAAGATATCTAGCCAGACTCTGTTGAAACTAAAGTGGCCCTAAACTCAGTGCACATTGCTGTAAGAAGTTTACGCAAGCATTGGGATCATTTACTGGTTTATTTGGCAGATCGACTAAATAGCCTGCATCTTTTGATACTAACAGAAACAATCATTGACATAGCGGCCTGCGACTTGTTTTCTTTGCACGGTTTTCACGCGTTTTCGATGTGCGCAAGAAATCAAAGGGGGGCGGAATACCAATGTTCATTAACAATAGCTGGCTCACCGATCAAGTTTATCGGTGAGCCAGTCACCTCCCTTAGTCATGCTGTGGTTTCTGCTGTTACAATTTTCAAAAATGTAGCGTCATTTATAATTATATGTAGCGTCATTTATCTATGACCACCAACCTGAAATCTTCCTTTATTCTACAACGAGTTGGAATATTTTCTGAATGGATTTAACAATAACAGAAACCAGGCTCTAGCTGGAGATCTCAATATCGATGTTATGAACGCACCTAAATATTACGAGAAAGCAAATAACGAGGAGCAGAATAAGACGATGAGTCAGTGCCCGAGGCAACATATTCAAACTGTAGAAGAGTGGTAAGCTGGGCGAGTTGGTAAACGTTGAACATGGTTAAAACGCGCACAAAGAGACGAGGACAAACAGGGAAGGAACATCAGAACGCGCTTGTCTCGTGTTCTGTGTTCCTTCCCTGTTTGTCCTCAGTCTCTTTGTGCGCGTTTTAACCATGTTCAACAGATTCAAATGGACACCCTACGCAACACTTTCAACACGGTCATTCATCATGAATTGTAGAACGACATTAAGCCGTCTCACAAATGGTGGAGGTCATACCCTACCTTTGCGATAATTACCATCCCCAATTCTGCTGCGGAACTTCGCACTGGACGCAAAACTACCACCGCCATGGCGGACTCGGAAGCCAGCACATCTCAGCACCCCCGTCCCCTCTCAGAGCTTCGTGAACCACCGCCCAGCGGGAGTCTCCAATTTTCAGCGACTCTTCCGGTGTCGATGGTTGGCTAAAGCAATCCGAGCGCGTCAGCATACACAAGCCACTGGGACGACTCCCATAAGCTGGCGAAAGCTGTTTTCCCTAAAGACACTGCGCACCAGTGGTTTGACAGCCATGAGGATGACATAAACTCCTGGGATGGTTTCACGGCCACTTTTCTACTTTTTCGAAAGCATTGAGTAAACCTGAGAGCCGCAAGAAACAGGCCAAAGACAAGCTGGCTCGCCGTTACAA
Organism: Ixodes ricinus; assembly: GCA_037355805.1. Lineage (NCBI taxonomy): Eukaryota > Metazoa > Arthropoda > Arachnida > Ixodida > Ixodidae > Ixodes > Ixodes ricinus. Next base: position 34,562 of record JAZHYW010059310.1, on the reverse strand, counting down.
ACAACACCCGGAGTCATCCATGAGTTATACTGAAGATGTCCTTCGTCTCTGTCGACGCGTCGATGACCAGATGGCCGAGAGCGACAACTTCCGACACCTTCCTAAAGTATTGTCTCAGGAATTATTTTCCATTGTAGCCCCGAAATCCCCGCCACCATACAGCAAACAAATACCAGAATGCAGAACGTACGAGGAAATGCAGATCTCCCGCATCATAAAGGCACCTTTTGAACGCTTTCCGAGGTTTGTCCTTAGCACGGTCAGCACCACGAACCTCCCAGAGCTGATCCCCACCACCATCCGCGAAGAGCTACGACGATACTTCAGCCCACTGCGCAACACCGACGACACCTCCGGACAAGCCATCGAAACGAAGACCATCCAGAAAGTACTACAAAACAAACTGATTGCCGCTTTCCAGCCTTCCAGTTTTCCGTGCTCGTACACACCTACACCGCCCATGTCCCAGACGTGTTCGCATCTCTACTTTGTACAGCCGACGCAGCATCAATATAACACACCTTATAATGCACACGAGCCCCAAACACCTTGTTTCTATAGACCACAACCCCTATCCGAGTTGTAGAGAATGGGAGGACAACATGGCCGGTGTATTTTTACTGCCTGCACCCCTAGGCACATCCCTCGCTATTGTCGCCGCCGAATCAATCAAGAGACGTCTAACAGCATGACAGCAGCACCATCTCGATACTTCAGCTCTGACGACACGCGCCCTTTCCCTAACCGCAGCAGTGGAAGCCCAATTCAGTCGCCCGGGAACTACCCTAGTCGATCATTTTCCCCATATCCTGCCCCTCATCACTCAATTTCTCCATTTAACAACTCTACCGCTGCCTCTCATGCACCAAATTAAGCGTGGCAGCTTGCAGAGATACTAGAGGTCAGGCTGCAAACTCGCATATTGCAGCAAATCCTGCACCCTTCGGACCTACGACCATTAAAGTTGAAATTCCTGGACACGAAGTTTCTGCCCTAGTTGACACAGGCGCCGCAATATCTTGCATCTCTGATGACGTCCGCAGACGCTTACACGCAGTTCTGACCCCAACACGTAGAAATGTTTTGCGTCTTGGAATCGATGATATGTTTCAGCCACTGGGACGTTCAACATTACCATGCTTGTCGTTCGAACTCGCTATGTTATTTTATTTCGCGTTCTTCCAACAGCGCTGCAGATATTATTTTAGGATAAGGTTTCCTGAGTTCAAGAAATGCTCATTCTGACTGCGCCAGCCGTGAGTTGACCTAAATTTCTTCGGATGCTCTTAACGAATTACATGACCAACCAGTTGCTGCTCCTTTGCACACATTTTATAACAGCTTTTTGCCACCCTTATTGGTCGTCATTGCAGCAGTCAAGCCGGATCAGCATTTTCCCGGAACCCCCGGCCTCATAGAACCATCCTCACTCATTTATATTATGAAGGGCACCACTCCTCCGTACTCTAACGTTACCAAACAAGAATACGAAGTTTATATCTACGTCGAAATGGCTTGACAACAGCAGCAAATTCTTCCAGATGGCGGTCATTTTGCTACCTTACCAAAGTTCGAAGAACACAACTTGACCTCGCTGGATAACGACGCGTCCTGTACTACAACATGCCTATTTCTCACTAAAGACCACAGAAGACGCATCGCAGATATAATCGCCCCATAAAAATCAGGTAAGCGACATTTAGATTCTGGTAAACTGTCTCGCTGCCCCCGTCCGGGTGACCCTGCCAAACAACTCCCTAACAAAAACTTGTGCAAAATAGCCATCTTTGACAGGATCCACATCGCCAGTTCCCAGCAGCCCGACCGTTATAACCGCCATTCATTTAGTGCCTTAACGGAACACTCCGCCATACCACTCGACTCGCGAAGCGCCGTGTGCGACTCTTTACACTCCTTAGCAGGATATTGTACAGACTCAGCTACGAACCGCAGGGACGTGCATTGCTTCTGGTTGTTCTACACCAGCTACAGCATGTTATACACGCCAACCATGATGATCAGACCACCGGCCGTCTTGGCTCTTAAAAAAACATACTTCCAGAGTTCGGGATCGGATCTTCTGGAATGGCATGCATCGATCTATTATAAGTCACCTCATGGCCTGTCATCTCTGCCAAACAACGAATGGTCCAACGACCAGCCGACCCGGCCCTCTGCGGCCCACTTCACCGCCAAACAGCCAGTTGCAACGAAACGGTATCGACGTTTGGGGACGTTTCCCGGCATTCATCACTAATAACCGCTAGACAATTATGGCTGTGGACTATTTGTGACCCGTTACGTAGAGACGAAAATCTGTGCCCGTCGCCACTGCGCGAAAAGTGGCCGACTTCTTTATTCACTTTAATCGTTTACGCCATGGGGCTAAGCAATCCATTATCAGTGATCGTGGCACCCCATTTCTCTCTAAAGTACTTGCATAAGTTTTTCGCCTGGCTAGTACAACTCACAGCTTAACAACCCTGTTGGAAAATCTTGATGACGGAAAGATGTTGGAAAAAGCCTCATACAAGCGTAACCGTAATATGGGACATCCTATACCAGCGAAAAGGCGGCTCCAACATAGTGGATTAAGGCGGAAATCAGGACGGAACCATACAAGCGTGTCGTATTATGGGACATCCTATACCAGCGGAGTGGAATATGTCGGAACCATTTAGGCGCACGGAACCATGTAGGCGGACGGAACCATACAAGCATAACGTAATATGGGACATCCTATACCAGCAAAAATGCGATACCACCATGGTGGAGCCATATGGCTCCACCATGCTGGTATCGCCTTTTCACTGTTATACAGGGCGATTTTTTAAGCTTTACATATTTGTTTAAAAAGGTCGTGAAAGCTACACTTCTGTGGTTTGTGCAGGTTAGTTATACGGCCAGGGGTACGTAGTATAGGGGCCTAATCGTAACGATCAGTCAGATAATTAAATACAATTTGTTAATTAACTTTTTAATTACTGAAAATGAACACATGGTTTCAATTAGAAACTTGCTGAGAGTCATCGAAAACCACTAAATCAACTCTTTTTAGAAGGATATAACGCAGGGGTAGCATTTTACGCGTTCTGTAAAAACGCTTCATTTGGATGCGTTTCTAGGTTTCGGTTTCTTATCGGAGCGCATCTCTGCGCCACGGTCCTGTTCCCCAGGGGCTTAGACGCGCAACAAACGTGCGCCCTGCTTCCCTCCACCCTACGAGGGAGGCGAGGGGTGGCTTTGCACTGCGGCCACCGGGCAGCAGGATTCCGGGCGCAAAGATGCACATTGATAAGAAACCGAAGTCTGGAAACGCGTCCAAATTGAGCTTTCTTTTTTAGAACGCAGTAAAATGCTGCTCCTGTCTTATATCTTCACAAAAAGTTTTGATTTAGTGTTTTTTCGATGATGCTTAGCAAGTTTCTAATTGGAACCATGGGTCTATTTTCACTGATTAAAAATTTCAGGAACATACTATACTTAAAGAGAGGCTGAAGCGGTTTTGTATTTGAGGAAACACTTTTAAATCTTCTTCATTTGACCTCCAGAATCTCAAATATCAAAATTATTTGGTAATTTGGTGAATCGAGGCTGCATAGAATCATTTTTAAAGTATCGCTGGAGGCACTCTTTCCCGGAGAGTGACGTCACAAAAGGAGCTTTCGAAATCTCTGCTCACGCATCTTCAGCGCCAATCAAAGCTATGCACGCACATGCTATTTTTAAAAAGGGGAAAAAAAGACGTCACGACTGGTGCCAGTGCGGGAGAATAAACCTAGAAAGCTTGCGATTGGACGCGCGGCCCTCAAGCGACACATGCTTGGCAGCTGAAAGATCCCCTTACGACGTCACTACTGGTCGGATGTTTTTTGTGTTTTCTCACGTTTAGTTATATCTTTGGGGAAAACGAACGTGATATTCAGATTCACGGGATAAAACTACACTAGAATCAACCTCCATCTAGTTTTCTGAAAGAAGTCATGCACTTCCCTTTAATAAGCCGACTCATCATTACAATTAGCCCTTTATACCATGCCCCCCTGGCCATATAACTCACGTGCACAGACCGCGTAAGTGTAGCTTTTACGGCTTTTTTTCAACAAATCTGTAAAGCATACAAAGAACACCCTATAGCATGTCCCCTAATACGATACGACTGTATGGTTCCTTCCCCGCTTGCATCCTTCAAGAGAGACTCGCAGACATCCAGCGTTCCATTGGAATGCTGGATGTCAGCGAGTCTCTACATCAGCGATTGGTTTGAAACAAGCATGATGTTTGCACACAAATAAGCTCTTGTCCGAGGTCCTCGAGGAGCACTAATAGCAGTGGCGAAATGTAGTGACGTGGTAAATTTGGTAGCAAGTATTTATTTCTAGAAGAATTGCATGCAGCAAAGCTGAACTTTGCTCAAAAGATGATAATTATAAATTCAATACTGAACAAAGGTGTCCCTTGAGCTGTCAGACCAAACTCCCACTCTTGCCGCTCAGGAGTTCCTAACTTGTGCGTAGAGGATCAGCACAACCCAGATTTGTGCTGCGAGCGCACCTGCGACATAAAAATTGAATAAACATGAGATGAAAAATGAAAGACGTTTACAATTCTCTGTAATGCGAAATTAGAGCGCAGCTCTTGAGGAGGAGGATGGGAGGGTATGCCACTCCTCCCCTCCCCTCCTCCTCTTCTGCTCCCTCCCATTTAGCGGGAAATTTCCCTAAATTTAGCAGGAAAATTTTCTCACTAAATTTAGCAGGGAAATTGATGTCACGTGACCTCAACACCAATTCAGTTTTCCCACTAAATGTAGCGGGGAAAATGACGTCACATGACTTTGTGTCACGTCAGCCAGAAACAAATACAGTTTCTCCACTAGATTTAGCTGGAAAATTAATGTCAAATGACCTCTACATTAATTCAATTTCCTGCCAAGTTTAGCGGGGCAGTTATGCCGATGGCGACGCCGCGAAACGGGCACCTAAGAGCTGCGCCCTAAAAAACTAAATGCCTCACATGAAATAAAGTGATAATTAGAGATAAGACAAAGAAAAGAGAATCTAAGATACCGCTTTAATATCATTCCTTTTGTCCGTTCTCAAATATTTTGATTTCAAGAAATGTTTATCTCTTTATTCATACCCAGAGAACCCCTCCCAGTTTCAACATGAATGCAATAAATCAGTGCAGACTAGACCTTGTAAACCATAATGCACATGAAAATGAATGTTTGCCACATAGTCTTGCATGAGTCGGTGGCTCAGATCTCTAAATACATTTGTAGTGAGGAACGTTCTTGAATAAAACTTTTAGGCTTTGAATTTGACAGTTTAAATATCCATAAGGAACACTGTATGTCACTGATTTTTTGTGACATATCAGAAATGGCGCAGCACTGTCATCCTTGCATACCTCAAAGAGTTTGCATTTTTTAGCATGGCATGTGCTATTCTGATACCCATACAGCCCTCTTTAACAAAATTTCGTCTATAGAGCTTTTTCTTGGTTCTTAACTCACATGACAGATTCGGTAGCTTGAATTCTCACTCGGCATCAACACTTCTATATATTGATGTAATAGTGAAAGACAAGATGTATGGGCTTGAGTACGGCTCAACAAGCACAGATGTGAAGAAAAGTACTGCCGAAAACTCAAATGTCAAAATAAAAATTACTAGGTAGAATGCGGATACAATTATGGATATGGTCATGAATACAGTTAGCACATTCAATATGAAGAATATGTGTTAGACGCACACTCAAAGAAACCTGTTGCATTTATATTCATGCAAATTACTTCGGAGAACCAAGCGCTGCAGTCTGGGGAGGGAGTTTGGTGAATGAGTCTACCGAAAATTAGTGTAGACGGAAAAAGCAGTTTGATCTGCGACAATGAGCATTACATAAGCAAGTGGCGTGTCATTATTACTGTTACAGTGCCGACTGTTTCTTATAGATTTAAACAAACTGTCAGCCGCGTCATTCGGTGAGTTCCCTCCGTACAATACAGGGTTTGGCTCTCTCGAATGCTCTGCGAGAAAGTTGATGAACTGGAAATATCTAGGGTAGTTCTAGAAAAACTATTTCCAGAATCTTATCTCAGCATCGTAAAGAATATGAAAACTTTCTAGAGACAAGGTTAGGGCAGGAGTTCAATAAAAGAAATACTTAGTTTTGCAAAACCATCTTGCTGTAGTAAATGTATAAAGTTCCCCTAGGTAGAGCTAGTCATTACGGATGATTGTGCCCATTGCATAGCCTAAAAATTTAATTTGCGACCTACAATATTTACAGGCTCAACCAACTCTGAATAAGTGGAACACTTGACATTAAAGATTGGTCTCACCATGACTGTCTACAAACATCCACATAATAATTTCCATGAACCTATGTATTTCAAGAAAATACTTGGTGCGAGCTGTTTAGAAAACCATAACACTTTTAACACTAATAGAAAGCCTGTAGTGTGCCACAAATTAAGCAGTTTTCACTTCATTATGAAGAGCAATTACACATCTGTGAACCTTGAAACTAGGCCTGCACTGAATTGCTTTCAAGTTGAACGTACTATGCTCTGTTCACTATATAAATCTTTGCAGAGCTGACAATGTGCAAGTTCCTGTTTTTTATACTTCACATCTCCCGACTGCTGGGCGCGATAGGTACATAAGATTGATGACACCAACGTAACACAATGATTATTTTAAGAATTTGTTTGGGTATAGCAGGAGCGATGCCATCTGCGGGAAGTTATTTGTGTGACACCGTCAAACCTACATCTGCGGGCTTCACATGGTTCACATGTTAATCATGTCTGCAGACTCCTTTTTGTAATTGGAACTCCATCCAACCCAAGATTTGAATATGCCTTTTGCATTTTAGGCTTAGTAGTGCTTTTGCTGTTTCACTTAAGGAATAGGTAAGAAGAATGCTTATTTCGAGTGGCATACCTAACACCTGGTGGCACGAGGACTCCCCTGTCGTGACGCTAATCAAAAGTCACTGGCAGGGAGATGCTGCGATGCTCTTGTTGCTGGGATTACCTCCCCCATGGTCCTGGCCAGACCACAGAAGAAGATTGAGTCCAAGCTTGTGGCCACTAGGATCTCCAGATCTTGAGGCACCCAGGTAGCTGAAAATAAAAACAAATCACACTCAAGTACTTGGCAGAGATACATTACAATGAATAGCATATTCTTGAGTGATCAGCACATAGATCCTTTTATTTTTATACTTTGTACTTGTACTTATAAAAAACACTGCTCCTTCACTGCCACAGCCATAGTCTCCCCTGAGGACAAGGCCATGTAGGCATTGAAATGATGGGATACCTAATTAAGGCAAATGATTAAACGCGTTCGTTTAACCCTCTTTTGCGCCAACCTGAGAGATTTCTGTCGAATATTCACATTCAACTGTAAAGACTATAAAACACTACTACTGCAATGGTAAGATTTTCCTACCCTCATGCTCAACGAGTGTCGAGTGGGGATACAACTCCAGTTCATACACTCACTGAGCATGAGGGTATAGTGTACCAGCAGAGGGCAGGTGTCTGCATAGAAAGATTTTAGTTGGCGCACCAAGAGGCTAACCAATAAAAATGGGTACTACTCTAAGCAAAATGTCAAAAAAGCGCCGATCTCGACTTGGCACTAACAGTGGCACACAGTATCTATTTTACTGACTAAAGGGTACTGAATCATTATTTTCAGCTACCTAATCAAACTAAATATTCTTCCCGGCTTGCTTTTTAGGAAAATCTCTAAATTTACAAGAACTATTAAGACAACTGCTAAAAAAATGGCAAAACCAACAATCGAATATGCCTCCTCTCCGATAGCACGACATCTATGGCAGGCAGACCTGCAGAATGAGCAAGCAGTCTAAAAAACAGGATATGTCCTATGTATAATTTTTTTTCGTGCTGCAGAGCAAGTGCTGGAAGGAGGTTTTACGACATTCATTTTTCACAACCCAAGTTCTTGCAATCAGTTGAGAACAAGTTCGAGCAGTGAACTTGTCTTCGCCACTGGCATAACGTTTTAGTGTCGCCCATGGAGACTCAAATAAATTTGTAAATAAAAAGAAGAGCCAACCTTCATAAAAAAATCTGTAACTTTGGCAAAGAAAACTTATCTTGACAAAAACGTGCAAGTCCTTTGGGACTTGCACATTCCTCAGCCCCGCCAGACCCAACCCCATCGACGCCATAGCATTTCTTTTGTCCGTTGTCGGTGAGTCCAGAGCTTACTAAGTTCGGTGTGAACACCGTCGACTTGTCTCTTGCCCATGCTTAGTAGCATCGTCGAGTCGTCTGCCCGTCAAAAAGAAAGAGGGACAAAGTGGCTCTGGTTCTTCGGGATCGTCGTAAACGTGCGTCAGGGGTCTCAGAGTTCAACACCGCCTCGATTTGGGTCAGTGTTGTTTGCAATTCGTCCAAATGCACACATCTGGTATCAATTGCTTTCTTCAATCAGAGATCCATGGATCCCACGAGGCGCTCGTAGAGTCCGCCCTACTATGGGGCGCGCTCAACGATGAACTCCCAGACGACTCGTGCGTTGGAAAAGTAATCAAGAACGTCGGGATCACGGAGAGCGCTACAAACTTGCTAATTATCTCTGTTAGTTTTCTTGAACGATTGGAGTTTATCACTCTAAATGACACTAGGAATTCCACTTCGTGGGATGAAGCGCCTGAGTGCCATCAAAATTAAGTCAGTTGACATGTCTCGAACGAGCTCTAAGTGAACCGCCCTGGTGACGGCGCATGTGAACAAATTCACATATGTCTTGTGAAGTCTGTGTACTCCTTTGCCAGCAGCGGCCCTGCGAAATCAAGCCCAGTGACCCCGAAGGGTTGAGATTGGGTCACTCGGTCTCGTGGAAGCGGAGCTGTCACTTCTGTCGTCAGGTGGGCATTGAAGAATTGGCATGCTATGCATTCCTTTATTATCTTTTTACCAGGTGCTCGTACCACCCAGTACCTTTCTCTGAGTTGTACTTGGGTGTCTCTCGCACTCCACCGTGTATTACTTGGCGGTGAGACTGTCGGACAAGCAGTTCTCCCAAGCGATGCCTACTCGTCAGTACGCTGGGGTGTCGTTCAGTGTACGGCTTGTCACCGTGTTGAAGCCTCCCGGTGACACGGTGACGGCCATCATCGTCGACATGCACCGAAATGTTTCGCAGAGGTGGGTCCAAAGGGATGCGTTAACCTCTTTTAGTACACTCGATTTCATGTTGAAGGTATGATAAGACAGGCTGCACGCAACTGTCTTATCATACACATTACAGCGCAAAATTTGGCGCCGAATATCTCCAAGCCGGTTGATTATTTTTTACTTTCCACAAATTCATTTAGCCTTCTATGGTGGTAGCCTTGAAAATTATAATTGCAACATGAGCCTAAAATTTCTAATTAGAAAGCTAATTAGCATATTTTAGTTTATTTGATAGCGAATTTTTGTATCTTTGGTGATTCCTGGCATCCCGCGCGGCTAAAAGTTAATTTTCAAAAGTATATATTTTTGACGACTTTATTGTTAGCAATTTTTTAAAGCTATCGCTGAAGAACCCGGCATATAATACATAAAGGTTTTTGTTTGCGAAAGGAACTAAAACGTGGTGCATGCTCCTTGCGTGCTTTTGATTTCGGCCTATAAAGAAAGCCCGTGGGAATTAAAATTGAGTCCACGATGGGGCGGGAGCGTTATCGGGATGTTTTGTCATGTTTCACAAACTTTTTTTTACCGGACAAAAAACAAATATCACGCGAACCGAATCACTTTGAAAACCGACAATTAGGGTGTTTCTCAAGGAGCTCTCCACCTTTCCCATCAAAATTACGACTGTTAATGCCACATTTAAAAATAAGGTAGTCAAAGCTTTATTTTATTAATTACGCTTCATTGAAAATACGGCAACTCTCCAAGACGCTTGGTAACATCATTCAGTTGGTTTATTTGGGATAAAACAATCCACTTTTAAATGAAAAAAATTAGGGCGCGTTGTTTGAGATACCCGGTTTTTAAATAGATCTACGTCTGTGTGGCGCGAGTGGGAAACGCGGCTATGTTTTCAGTCATGATTAATTTCTGGAAATATCACGGCACGCTGTTGAGCAGGGATCTAAAACAAGTGGCTCACGTGCCGCATGGAGCCCGCGATTCTCTGGGACGAGGACCGCAATTGTCCCGTGGTTGCGGGCCCCAGTTCAAATGCCGCGAGCGCTGCATGCGCTTTAAAGAATTGCCTTTTGTAGTCCCTTCATTTCCACCGGAAACGTAATACTTGCACTTCAGACGTTTTCACATATTTGGCAGCAATCTGCTTTTCTTTTATATCCAGGTTTGTTTCGTCTTACATACCGCTCAGGCGGAATATTTTTTTGTTTTTAATTCTGCTTTAAAAACCGTACAAAAGAACGAAAACTACCGTACGAAACGAGTTTATTCTTAGATGGAGAGAGCGAGAGAGAGAACAAGCTTTATTACACGACTTAAGTCCGATACGTTTATTTTAAGACATATTAAATTTAGATACTTCTCGAGTACACTGAGCGACATTGAAACATTGCGTGCTTGGTTTCTAGTTGTATTGAAAAATTACAGCGCATTGACTAGATGGTGGTATTTTAAATCTTATAATGACACCAGTGTGAAAGGCGAAGTAGTTGTATCAATAAATCAAAGCTCAAGAGGGCACTAGCAAAGCGACTATTTTACAAAAAGAAGCAAGTATCTCAAGGTAATTTCTTTAGAAAATCCCAGGGTTTACTGAAAAACACGGGTGCTTTGAAAACTGAAACACCACCGCTGTTCCTTTCTAAAGCAGTAGCTTTATAGACCTAAAAACGCTCAAGGTCATGTCCTCTTCCTCAAGCTCATATCCTCATACATAATAACTCTCCCTCCCCCCCCCAACTCATGTTGGTCTGGAGATTTTGGAGGTGGGCTATCTGGCCCCCAAATTCAAATTAATTTGAGACCCACGCTATAAAACAATGAAATAATACATGGAAAGCATATAATGATATGAGAAGTATAAGTGTCGGATGTATCGCAAGCCGACAGACCTCGGACACCTCGTCCCGCTCCCCAAATGCAGCTCGTTAATATCCACGCTATTTGATGTACTATGTCTTGATATTTGGGGAAAAAATGATCAAAGCTCATATTTGCACCGAAAAGTTCGCGCACTGAAAAATCCGTGCGCCGAAACGTCCGTGCACCGGAAATTCAGTGCACCGAAAAGACCGCACCGAAACGGCCTACAAAAAAACTTTCAATACCAAAATATCCCGATCCAATGGTGAGCGATGAGCGAAGCTTCAATGCGGGAAACTGAAAGTCAGCGATCACACCGGGCCGGGAAGAGGGGGGGGGGAGGGGAATATGGTTACTTTTAGAAAAACAAGGCACATGAGTTTATGCAACCTTGTTGTTGGCTGCTTATCGGCGTGCGGTCGAGCGCGGCATGAAAAACAACAGGTGCGGGGGTGGAGTTGCTGCGCGGAGTGGATGACACCCCGAAAACAACGGTTTTTCCCGGCATTCAAGCAATTTTTTATTTACCCGTTGCACGGATTATCTGGTGACCTTTTATACAAGGAGAAGACAGAGTTGCTTTTAGCTATGAACAAAAACAAGACAGTTCGTTCTGTTATATTTTCCTTTTATCTGCAGCTATACTTACGTTCGGCGGGACCACGGGAACACTTCTGGAGATTGGGTGCTCCACGACATCGCGGTCCTTCGCTGCTTGTTTGTAAACGTTTTCTTTCTTCTTTTCGGAACAGATTCGCTTTTTGGTGAACAAAACAAAGCTTTATTTTTGTATCTCCACCGTTATCTTTCACACAAACGTCCTTCGGCTTTGGGGCCCCGGAAATAGGGAATGAAACGTGAACAAAGTAGGTTTTCTTTCGCTAATTTTTTTCTTGGCATGGACGTCCTCTGAGCTCAGCACGGTCCTTGATCACTGCAATTTGACTCCGGGAGAATCGAGTCGCGATCTCCGGAGTGTGGCTATTTGTAGGAGAGGACGATAACTCGCCCTTCGTTGGGAAATTATTATATTGCCCACAAAGTGGGCTGGGTCGATTCAAAATAGCGAGGGACGCCCTGGAAATATTTTGATTATTCTGTTGATAGAGGTGATTTGTGCAGTTTAAAACTTTGAATTATCAAATTGTCAAAAATCGAAATTCTGAATAATCGAAATGTTCAAACGTTAAACGCCGAACAATTAAGTCGCTAAATATGCCAACGCTTCGGAAGTCAACTGTGAACTGGCAACAATATATATTTACTTTGGTTACGAAGCATATATCTGTAGTAGAAACTTGGGGGGGGGGGGGGAGCAGAGAGGAGGGTAGGTCTGAGAGGGGCAAGAGAGTTGTGGAGGCTAGCGCTAATGGAATATTCTCAGGGCTGACCCGTTCACGTGACTCTGGGGAAATGGCGGCGAATGGTTCCGGGCTTCTTTTGAGATACGCCGGTAGAGGGGGTGCTTATTTTGTCTTTGCATTGACGCATAGAAAACGCCTCAACGACCACGAGTCTTTTCAAAGCGCGGAACTCCTAGCTGGAGTCCCCTAGCTGTGAAGTGTTTAGAAGGCTACACTGATTTTATAGGAAACGGCATCTTTGTCTATTGTGTTCATAGTTAGAGTAACACAATCTCGACAACCGTAGGGTCCATCTGCGTAACGTTTTACCTTTCTCTCCCATCTGGCTCTTGTAGGACCACCAAGCTCTTCAAAATAACCACAAGGTGGAAAAATTTGCACTTTTAGGGCAGGACCGTTTAGTCTGAAATGATCCCTTAATATGTTTAGTAGCATTCTGTGTAAGTTATATGACATTACGCCCTATATGAATGTGCCACTATGTTTCACGTTTCAAAACGTTAAGCACGTGAAAATGTCTCATGACATCCTTCATAAACTCGTTACTTTCATAAGATCGTAGCACTTGGTCTCCCAACCTTTCCTTGTACATATTTCTTTCTGCGCATTATGGCTGTTACGGCGCTAAGTCCGCCTGGATTCTCAAATTTTAACGTAGGCTCAGATCGAGGGGAACAACTTGAAATGGCGAAAGTATAATTGACATGGTATCATACTAAACGTATATCGATCAGGTATGCGATTAGGGACGTTTCATCATAACACATGCAGTGCACAGCGACTGCTATAGAGAGTCAGTGTGCCAAACGTCATCAGATGCAACTCTACCATAACATATGTTTTGACCGCAGCAATTCTTGCAAATCCCGGAGTGCGGAAAAGATAAACCAGGTATTTATTCACATACACGGTGCCAGTTACATGAAACCGCACGATCCGTGGCTTCAGTCCCCCTAAGTCATAAGGTTATTAATAGAGTCTACCTTGTCATTTGTTAGAAAAAATACTTGTCATTGGAAAAACTGATTACACAAAAGCGAGTCTAACGCAGGTATTTCAGCAACCGGCGTCCGTGCAGCTTTAAAAGAATTTGCAATAAAATTCTTTCTGCACCTCTTGTACATACTTTGGAGATCAAAAAATGTTTACATGCACTCTCCGAAATCTTTAATCAGCGTTTAGTGCTAACCATAATAAAATTTCAAACGGACTCTTCATTGCTCGCCGCAAAGAACGATTACAGAAAGGGGGCTGCTGTACGTCACTTATTGTAAAAATGAAAAATATTAAAGAAACGTCCAAAAAAAGACCGACATTTTGATATTTTTAGAAAGACCATGCAACAGATATACGTACAACTCCAAAGCGGCAAACCCTACGCCAATAACAATGTTTACAAACGCGAAAGACAGATCGGGTGCGATTAACATACGCGACTCTGTCTTGAGTGGCAACACTTTACAGCGCGATAATTTTCGTATCTGATAAGTGGCACTAGACACAAAGAAAATTAAATTGCTCTACTCTACCACGAGCAGAAATCCAGGCACCCCACCCTGTGAAGTTACGAGCGCCACCCGCTACCCAACTAGTAGCCCAGCGATCGGAAAAACACCGCGCCAGCTCCAACAGGAAACGCTCTTGAGAAAGGATAAAGTTCCTTTGACCGACGGCGACCACGTTTGGGGATTGTATTTTCTTTATAATAAGTGTAACGGAGACCACCAGCGCAGACCCTCCTCCAGGTGCTGGCGCCATCTAGAAGTACCGCGTTCAACCTCTATTTTGTAGCCTTTTTCAGAATCCACAAGGTGCGAATGACGGGCAATGACAGCCTGATCGACGCGCCATCTGGATTCTGAAAAGGGACAATATGTGGGCCTTTCACGCCCCCTTAAAAAGGCTAGATCGGTACACGGGTTGAACTCCAGTGCCCGGCAAGGATTTCCGTACTCACAGGGTGAACACGAGTCCCTTCCGAACGGTAATATAAGTATAATATCCCATTTCCGCACCGCACTGGCTCTTGACGGTTGCGCAAATAAGCCTGCTCTTTGACCTTGCCATCTAGGTGGTATTGTTAGAGTTCACACGTGTCATATTGAAATTGATTGTTCAAGTAATCCATCATAAAATTTCTAACCCGCAAACCTAGGCTACCAATATATCACGAAACGCTGCCCTGTCTTGGGACGTTTTGCCAAATCCTTGTCACAAGTTACAGAGAGTAGGAACCTCCGCTAACCTATTCAAAAAGCTCGAAACCAAACCTAGACGCAATGCAATTGATGACGAATTCTTACTTCTTATGTAAAAAGGCTTGTGTCTTCGGTGTTTTTTTTTCGGTTAAAAGCAGGAGCGTGCAACGTGTATGTTTTTACTGAACAGGATACAATGACTTCCAAAATATATTGCGCACCTTTGAGGCATGGTGGAGTACAAACAATGCGACGCATTTACGATAGATGCGTGTTTTTATCTTGAGCTTGAGCAAACTGCCCCGATTCTGCACTGATATATTCACAGAACCAGATATGTGCCGAGAGGAATCAAATGTATATGCTCTCTTTGATACTATACACAGGACTGACCTTCATCCTTTGGATTACTAAGATATCGCCTTACTTTCTCTAAGCATAACGTGTTACAGCAGTTCTTCACTCTACAAACGCAGGAAAGTCTGATTTTCGCCATAACGTAGTCTTGAAACATCTGGCTCCTATTTGTTATTGAACATGCATAATATGCTCCTTTAGTGTACAAGATAAAAAAATTACAAACTTCGTTCCATGTTCACATATAATTTGAACATAAAATTATCGCCTCACACGTATCTATTTTCTTGTTGTTGTTTTTTCTACTTTCCTGATTTAGCACGAAGCTTTTGACGAACACAAAACGGGAAGGGCAAAGCGTAAAAAATGACAGTTAAAAAAAATGATTCGGTAAAATTTATTGATACGCGTTTATTACTAACACAATCTGTGGAATTAAAGGCACACAAGCCGGCGTGAATTATAAAGATAAGTAATATCGAAATAAAGTGCAAATTCCTTTAGTGTGAGACGTCTGGGTGAGAACTAGTGGCACAAGCTTTAGCAAGGGTGCTAGCAAGTTAAATAATCTCAGACTGTAAATACCGCGAGCAGGCCAAGAACAATCAACCACGCGAGTGGCGCTCCGCCGTTCATGACAGGTCTGCATTGAACTGTGCGCCCTCGTTTTTGGGTCTCTTCGCGCGATGATGACCGTCAGTAAATGGCTACATGTTGGCAAATCAGTGTGTGGTGTCATTGTGCGAAGTGGGTAGCAGCAAGGGGAATCCAACGGGCGCTTGCGTTGGAATGCAATTCATAAACCCCTGTTCATGCTTAGCATGCTAACATCTGCTGTCCACCAATAACATTAAGCACGTGCCAACACATGAATAAGATGCGTTGGAATTGTATAAGAATTATCCACGAACAAGAGTTGCAAGTGCTGAGTAAAGCGGCTGAAACTATTTCGCGGGTATACGATCTGAAATCGACTTGGTCTACAGTGGAGAAATGGGGGAAAGGGGGGGGGGTTGTTGCTTGAAGCACATATAGTAAAAACACTGTTAGTTTTTGAGGGGATACAACCTGTCCGTCGATGCACATACTTCACAAAAACTTCAGACAGGAGAACCTAGGTTTATGGCATTGTGTGGCTATTTTTGACCTAATAAAGAAGTTGAGACCATGGCATTCAGAAACATGGCACCGGCCAATCTGGCAGGCACCAATAACAGACCCACTGGCGATAGTCCAGTCTTTATGAGACAACAAGAAAATATAATTGAAGTGGGCCTCTCTAGTGGCATAAATATTTTAAGGCCATGAAATCTAACACACGCTGGTGTCTATTTATTTAAAAAAAAAACTTCCCTGAAAAGAATAAAAAATGCGAGGGCAGTTATTGAGAAAAAAAGCATCGCTTTCTTTATTCAAGACAAGCACCTATAAAATATAAAACAACACAATATTGAATGCCTGCATTTGGTTGTCAATTTCCTCTCGATTTCGTTTAGAAATTTCTGAAAAAAAGCAAGATAGTTTTATAGCAACAGTAATCAAGCCGAACCTAGACTTTAGGTTAATTTTGGGCAAAACGTTTCAAGACTCCCATTTAACTATCAAACTAATGTGAAGCAGCTACGTATCATAGTTTGGGGTTTCCTCGAAGTGCAGATAAGGGCTGACGTAGACTGTGTCCGATGCACGCATGACATAGTTACTGACATTGCCTGATGAACGCATCGAAAGGTTTTCCGTACCATTAACAAATTGTAAAGAAAAACGCGAAAGGCGGTTTCTTCGCTACATACAAACAATCTTTCTAACAATACCTGTGTGTTATATCAGAACCTTAAATTTTTTTTGTTCAAAGTCCACCCTGAAGATTTTCGGGTGGCACTTTCAATGCGTGATCCCATAGGGGGACTCACTATTAGACATGAATTAATCCTACGGTTTATCAGCAATAAATCATCCGACGCACCTGAAACCGGGCTGGACCCTAGGTGCCGGCTTGCTCGTCATTTCCACGTGGCTTATACTGAAGGATGTTGACCCTGGCATTCTTCATTTTTTTCCATTTGTTTTGGTTTGCATGTTCACATTTTTTGAAGCTTAATTAGAAAATGACGATCCTCAATCATTCGCTACAACATTTGTTCGGAACGTTTTTGGTTTCTGTTTCATTTTTACTTTGTTGCAAGAAACGTTCACGTATATATAAACATAGAGCCGACAGAACGTGTTGTGTGGCTGTGCGGTTTACTTCTGCGGCGTTCTCCTTACTTAGTTACGCTGGCCGTGGAAGAAGGCACGTATGGCAAGGTAACGAGAGCTCAAAATGAAGACGCAGAAATGAAGTCATTTATATTCAGGGGCGCAGTTGAGCCTCGCGTTTCTTCTGACTTAGGGTGCAATGCGTTAGCTTTTGTTTCTCTTTTTTTGGCTCCAGGGTTGCCGTAGTCACTGCTGCTCCAGCCTTGGAGCACGGTTCATTTGACTGACGTTGTAAGATCACGAATACGTTTATCGTCACTGTAAAAAAAAAAACTATATCCGGCCGACATCTTTTTTCTACAAACAAGGCAGGAATTCAAATGAACGTACCAGCAACACGTTGCCTTTATACAAATTAGTTTATTGGGGACACCTTGTCTTGGCACACTTCTTGTTTTGCAACGAAATGTCAGACGTAATTTGTTTTTCTACATCCCAAAGTTTGTGTTTTTTTAGCACTGCTACCAACTACAATTACCATGCAGAATCAAAAAGCGGTAGAACGGTCAAAAATCAAGACAAAAATATCCGTCTCTTTTGGCGTTCTTTCCTTTGCCGTTTCCTTTTCTCGCATTATACTAATTGCAAAATTCGTGTATGAAAGCCGTGAATAAGTCACGCATTATTTGTGTACCCCGTGAAAATCCGGTACAAAGAGGCGGTACGTGTTACACGTGGAGAAATACTTAATTAACATTTATTCTCACACAGCCAGCCAGATTTTTCAAAATGTAATATACACCTCTTATAAACAAACACTGATTCAAGACCAGCTTCCGTATAATGAAAATGAAATTCAACAAGTACAATTTTGCAGTATAATTCTGGTGCGAATGATTCTGTTGCTTCCTAGTAAAACAAAATGAATTGTTCGAGCTGTACGTCACGAAGGCGCGCTGGCTTTTAGATTTAAGTTAGATGAAACCCTGGATTCAAAAAAGTACGTGCACCCGGGCAAAAAAATGTAATGGCTCTACTAAAAAATTTACAAGAATTCCTAAACGTCCACTACTGCTTTGGGCATAAGTCACATAATCATGGGGCACAGAATGTAAGCACTAACGACAAAATAATACGCATTAAAGATATGCAAACGAATGCATAAAGATTTCGATGATTAACTGCGGAAACTGTTTGCGTCGTTGAGAACATGTTTTAGGAGATCTGTTCTAGTCGAAGTAATTTAGGGTGCTTAATTTTGATGGTTTGTTTGTAGAATGGCAGTAGGAGATGTGCTTTAGGAGAACTGCATTTTTTTCAAATTGATTTTACAAAATGTTTTTTTTTTCTTTTTTATAAAATGCGCGTTTGCCTAGAAAATAAAACTATTGCGTGCTTTTGAATTGAAATGCTCTGATAGACCATTTTTCTTGTTAATTGTAAACATATCATTAAAACATCGCGAACGAACACAATGACAAGAAGAAGAGACACAGACACAGCGCTGACTAACGACTTAATATGTTCTTTTGTCTTTTTAAAACACATCAATATAAGAAGACAAAGAAATAAAAAGAAGAATCTCGCCATGTAGGACATCTTCACTGTCATGAGCCATCCGAAAAAATTCTAACATAAAGTACTCTTACAAAAAAAAAATTAAATAGTAGATAAAAACTTAACTATGCGTCGTTTCTTTACTATTTTTTTAATATTTAATTTGCTTTTTTTATTGTCACTTTGTGTCAGAATTTTTTTCGGATGGCACATGACATGAAGGTGTCCTACATGTGGGATTCTTCTTTTTTTTTGTCTTTTTGTGTTGACGTTTTTATGAAGGCGAAAAAGAGAGCAAGTCGTGAGTCAGCGCATTTTCTGTGTTCTTTCTTCTAACTGTCCTTGTGATCGTTTGTGCCGTTTTATCTATATGTTTACTATGCACCCCGGACTTGCCCACCTCCAAACATTACTTTGTGAATGGGCCTTTGTAGGCGCGCCCAAAAACCTTTCAGAACTCCGAAGCGACGGTCGTGATAGCTGCGGTTTGGAGCCGCTCCTGTGTGAGAGGCGGCGACTGGGGTCAAAGGGGGCAATAGCGTGTCTTGCCATGTATGCCGTGGTTGTGCAAAGGGCGAAGGCGATAGGAAGGAAGCGACAAGGCGCTGATCTCCCTGCGATTACCTGTTTTTCTAGCACGGAAGCCACTGGAATTAAGAATAAACAAACACTAACAGTCGTGTCAATAAGTAAAATATATGTTGGAGATTGAATAATAAGATCTCCTTTGCATTCCAGGAGAACGAAAGCACGAGAACCGCTAGTATCTCATCAACATCTTGAAGTTAAAGGTTATGCTTCGACGCCTGAATGATTTCTCTTGAGTTTCTAGATGTAATCGCTTATTTTGCTACAGCGTCTCTAGATAGACCAGTAGAGGCAACAAAGCAGTTCAGCGTTAAATTTTCACCAATATATGTCTACATGCTTCAATTGTAGAAATGTTCTTTACGAGCTACAGCTACACCTAAGGGCAAGGCTACACATTTATACTAACATAATCACCGGTCTGAATAAGTTGCCTCCTTTGTTGACAATAAAAAATAAACGCTCAAACTAAGGCTGACACGATTAAAACTATAAATATTCCAGTGAATTTTGGTAGTCATGTAGCTTCTTTAACATTTAAATTTAAATTGTTGCACATCACAACATACAAACATAATAAACACTTGGAAAACTCACCAGGAACCATGTGGGCCACGTGGGCCACATAGAGACCCCCATATTTCCCCAGTTCGGCTTCTGCGGCCTATGTGCTACTTGAAAGTGCTCATTAACTAAATAAATTAGCATGCATGCTAACAGATTACTGCTTTCTTAAAGCCCGGGTGGGTGATCTTAGCTGTATTTTCGTACGCATTGCTTAAAAGCTGCGGCATAAGTAACTTGGCCCATTCCCGCAACGCCTTCATTCTTGGGGAGTTGCGTATGACCATAAAACGTTTTACATCCCCTCTAAGTAAGTGCGGTGTAGTGCGCTATCACTGATGGCAAATAACACCACACTATACCCAGCCATGAATTTTTGCGTCATCTAGATTACTGATGCCATCAGTAATCTCGATGGCGCCAATTGTTAATAGCGGGGCAGCCTTGTTTTCTAAGGTGGATGTCTAACCTTTGTTACTTGGTGTGTTTCCACAATAAAGAGTTATAGTATTGCGTTTATTGGCGAACCCAAGGTCTGTGCGTTCGTGTTAACGTTGCGTTATACACGCTGCGCATGCGGGTGAATGCCTTGAGGCAATACATGATCGCCTTTGGCATCCGCGCAAGCACAGAGTGGAACACTCAACACTAACGCAAAAGCGCAGCGCTTCCTTTGGCGCGTATGAGCAAATCTAAAACTCACTAATTTCGCGTTCACACGCACGAACGTTGCTCTCGCTGTGTACGAAGGCTTTAGCCAACGCAGTCTAGTATCCGGAAGGAGAGAGCTCCCCTGTTATTTTTATTCCAGCGTTTCTACCCCGATAAGTCTCAGGGAAGGTGAAGCGGGCGCATCGAATTCGGGTATTGGGCTCTTGGCCCCGCTATGGATCATCGGCCAAATGATAGATGCGCCGCGCGCGCGGTGCCAGTGCAGGTCGCCAAAACTTTCAATGTCGCCGACGGCGGGTAGCTGTCGATTGCTCCCAACCATATATATTGTTATTTTGCTGCGTTTTATATACTGCGGGCGTTTCTCGTTTGACATTCTCGTCGTTCTTTCCGCCTTTCTCAGCCCCTTCCAGGCGCTGCACGACCCTCTGAGGAGTAAGCGTGGTTAAGCTGACACCTCCGACAACATTTTTCAACAAAGTTTCCAACGAAGTTCATTTATTTTTTGGTTATTATTACTTTCTGCCTCGTGTTGACGGAGTTTGTTGACTATTTGTGTGCCGTATTTCTTGTCGGGCTCATCCGTGTGATGCCTAAAATGAATTCACCAGGAATAAGCCGTGCTTGATTGATATATGGGTTCCGTCAACGTTCGGGAACAAAAAAGTCGTAATCAAACTGTTTGTTCTACTGTTTATTATTTGTTTTAGCGGAATCAATTGAAGCAAATTTTGCTTTCAGGCCACTACCGCACGCCGGCTGTCAGGAAACGTTCGAATCGTTGAGGCATGCCATTTCCAAATGAAGTTTGTCGAAAGATTGAAGTCAGCGAAGAAAACAAATTCATGGTTTGCTGGATGGAAGTTTCAGAAAAGCAAAGCTTGAGCGATTGCACGCTAAACGTGCTTAAGAAGAGGCGATATGAAAATTATAATAAATTCAAAATGTGGTTTTACGACGGCAGAATAGAAAATGCCTAAATGCGTATTTTTATGAAACATGCACATCTAAAATGCTGGTAGCATAGTTACAGAAATTATGGCTTCGAAAACTTTTTTTTCTACTTCTCGGGATTCAAATTGTGATTTATCTCGCCATAGTAAAGAGTCATTTATTGGACTCCCGTGTCCTGTCAACGATGACTTGGTTTAATCACGTATATTTGGTGAAAAAAAGCGCAAATCCATTTCGCAGAATTAACCATCTACCAAGGAGCCAGGGGCCGCAAGTAGAGTTGCACGCGCTGCTCGTGCTGGCGTCTGCGGCATGCCCTGTCTAAAGCAAAAATCTTAACAAAATGACACTTGCGATGGGCATTTGTCAGGGCCTTATTTTGGTTATATACATTGCACCATTTCTTAAGACGAGGCGAGCGCGTGCATCGCATGACCGTACGTTTGCTGAGTTCGTCCTGATACTTGTGTAATTTAGCGAAAGTTCTATCAAGTAATTTGTGGTGCAGTATATTACGGGAACGAAACTGTGGAATACTTAATTTTAGAAAGGACACTTTTGTATACTAAAATATTTCCCATCGCCTATTGTTGAAAAGAAGGTGTTATCGCATATGTATCAACATTTCTTTTACGTGGGGCTCAGTAATTACCAAGCAGAGAAGAAATCATGAAAGGTGAACGATATATATGCTTTATTATGTTTATTCTTTTTGTGAATTCGTTAGACAAAAAAAAATCAAAATTACTTGAAGGAAATACATCGCATTGCGTGAAGTTAACTCTCTGTATCAGTTTCTACTTTCTGCAAAATAAGCACCTGCAGATGCACTCAAACCATATGCACGCAGTTTAGTCATCTCAGCCCAACATTCGTCCAGTCGTTTATGACACTACCACGTTTCATAGGCATTTTTCTAGATTACCCGTTCAACGAAGAGAACGCCGGGAACGTAGGTACACGCCTGAACGCGCTCGCCTCCTGTGTGTAAAAGATTAGAAATAGATAACCAGTAAAAAAAGCTAAAACTCGCACGTGCGAAGTGCCATTCGACTTCGTTTTTCAATTTCCAACAGTTACCGCAGCAGACGCCAGCATGGACAGCTCGTTTGCTTAGGTACCCGGCTTCGCTTTGGTGCTTACGTAATGCGGTAAGATAACTGCATGCGTCATATACTACGTGATCTGTTTCCTGCTTGTGTTTAATACACCATTTAAACATGAGCCGAGCTTTACAAATGCGAATAACAAATGACATAAACCTAAAGCTTGATTGGTCACTCTCAACCAGGTATGCATCTCATATGTCTTTCTGTAATTGTGAATACAAAATGACGTTTTCTTTAAACCGAAATTTATTTCGCAGGAATAGAATTTCGTGCTCGCTGAGCAGATGACTTAAGCTACTTTCCTCAACCGAAGGCCGCGATAGAAGCGACCAGCTAACTGTGTGGACTCGCGCGCTTCAAATCTGGAACCTCCTTCAGAAGTTCCGTGTCTACCGCAACCCTCAAAGTTCAACGCGCTACATGAGTCGAGCGCAGTAGGTCCGCGACCGTACTGCCCGCTAAGCAATAAGCCCACTCGTACTCTGCCTACAGGGTTACCCGAATGCATAAGAGGGCCTGAAATGCTATTGAATCTGCCAGGCCGTCTAGTTTTCGGAGTGTGTGTGTAAGGGGGGGGGGGGGTAGCAAAGGTTTAAGGGGCAGCAAAGCTATTGTTCCTTTGCAGGAATATCAGAATGCCAATAAAAGAGAAAGGACTGAGCAAGAAGGCTAGGATCTGGATATGCCATAGCTGTGACTTCATTATTATTGAGCATCGCTGATCCGATGAAATTTTGGCTGGGGATCTTAATTCGCATACTAGTTTCGGTGCCTTTATCTCTCATGTCCCCTCACGAGCTTAGACGCGGCGGAGCTGCCGGCAGTTGCCCTGGGGGACAAGCGTTGTGCGTGATAGGCAAGTCGATCAGAACAGTCAGGACGAGTACCTTAATAATACAGTCAAACCTCGATGTAACGAAGTCGGTAAAATTCGGGATTGACTTCGTTACATTGAAATTTCGCTACATAGAAATTCGAGGCTAACGTTAACGAAAGTTTCCACATATGTTTCTCGGGTGCATAATATTCGCAGAGGAAGCCTGTATTTCGGTTGAAAGTAGTCCGTCACCGTTTTCTAGGCCACTATTGGCAATATTATTTGCATCACATGACGTTCGCATAGCAAGACGGCCTGCATTGCGCCTTCGTCTTGCTGTGTGATCGTCAAACCGCTTTAAGACATCGATCACGTCCACCAATTCACGGTCACTGGGCGCATCGCAGGTGTCTTGCTCATCAAACTCGATGCCGTATCCGTCTTGCACATTCCCACGACCATCGCTAGCTATCGCATCGTCGGTCACCTCCGCCGTCGCAACGACAGCAGAGTCGGCGTACAGAAAGTCGTCGAGGTCGACGTTGCCAGGTGCGGCTCCATCGCCTTCGAGGCTCCATCGACCAGGACAATGAGACACGCACGCTTTTAGTTAGGCCTCGAAATGAACTACAAGCGCAAACGAAGCTGACGGAAGAAACGACGGAGAGAAATACATTCTGTACACAACACTCGCCAGGTTAGGCTCGTTTCACCCTTCGAGCTTTATCGGGGGCCCATTCCACCGCATATGCTTCCCAAAATCTCCTTTGGGATCTAAAAGTGTGTGACAATTGGTTCATAAAACTTCGTTACATCGAAAATTCGGGAAACAGGACTTCGTTGCATAGAAGTAAAGAATACATGGCGTGCATACACTTGAGGTTAGAAAAAGTTACGCGTTTCGTTACATCGAGGGTTCCGTTACATAGAAGTTCGTTACATGGAGGTTTAACTGTAATAGCTTGCAGGTACGTTTTGTTCTGCGGCTTCCTTGTGGATCTTCAAATTATTATCTATGAGACAAAATTTTCTCGGTGAATATCGCTATGACAATCGCCAAGTGCCGGAATACCTATATTTTACATAAATATAGGCGTATAAAATATCAAGCAAAATTTGAAAGCCACAAAGGAAACCTTTTAAGGTTGTATTTAAAATAAGACGTTTCCCATTCGGAAAATATTCAGTTTTTTTTCGATATACCTCTGTACTTTCGTAAGGAGAGTATTTATATTTACTAACTTCATGTGTTTGTATTTTTATGAATACTTGTGAATCGCGACAGTAGACAATTGAGTGTGGGCAGCTCTCTAGAGCAGATCGTCGTTTGTCTATCCTCGTTACATGCGGCAGGACTTGAGGGATTCTATCAGTTAGTAGCTTAATTTGTTTATTTCCTGTATATTAACGCATTCATGCACGTTTTTTAAATTGTTTACACAGTATAGAAATGATACAAGAAGTGACATGAGGATTTTAGCAAAAACGTTGCATCGATGAAGTAATGCACGAGGTATACATCTCTAATGTCATTGGCACACACAAGTTTGGGACTATAAAGTTAGACTTACAAGTTATGCAGTAATTACCAGACCTTGGAGAGTACGTTACACGGAAGATTTCATTTTATTCACGCGTAATATTGGTAGATATGTGTGCAAACACTGGTGCGTAGCCGTCATAGAAATCAAGGCATCTGCTGCTGGGGTAAAATGAACAAAGAGGTGGTGAAATTCTTCATTACTGAGTAAATATCAATGATAATTTTTGCTTAATTCCCGGACCTCAATGGTATTATATTATAGCTTTTCATTTTGGGTTTTAAAATAATTTACCACTAGTTTTGGCAAAGAAGAGGAAAAACAAAATGTACGTTGAATTATTTTTTTTTATTCTTACAACATTACGCGCTTTAGGCGTCATAAACATCTGAGATTACATTCGTGCGTGGCCATTTCTTCTACTAAAACGCGACCAAGCTTGCATATACATCTATTGTCTGATAGAGACGTAAAAATATACTCGTCGCAATGTTGGCTCGAGCTTTTGAAGGGAAAAACAGAGTCCATGCGTGATTGTATTTTTGGTCATCCAGTCTATCTAGTGCACCTACGCTGACGATGCGCCCTAAAAGAAATCTCAACACACTCTGCTGTGCCCTTTTAACGATAAATATCCCCGTAATATTGTTTCACTAAGTTCAAGTCAAATGGGTCGCTCGAATCTTACACATGGAGACGCTACTCTACAGAAACGAAATGTGCTCCTTTTTAATTTTGTGAATGGCGAATATATTTTGCTATACGCTGTTTTTGCGGTTGTGTGAAGTATTAACCAATGGGCACAGCGCTACACCGATCTAAATTCGGGCATCATACCACCACGACAAAAAGCGGATTACGCCGGAGCGTTACAACACGACTCCATGCTCCCTATGTCTAAAAGGCTGTTCCCACAGGACACTCAAGGTGACGTGTTTTTAATGTTTAAATTCAAGGCATATGCCGTACTCTGGTCCGCTTTCGAACGTTTTTCTTTCCTGGGGGAAGGTTTCCCTCCGATTACTTCCTTTGACCGAGCCTTAGAGCGTGCTCATCAAGATGATCGAATCAGTCACTCACACGCTGCCCTGGTTATCTTCAAGGCCTCGGCTGTGGCCGTCAGTCCCCTAATCTTCCGAAACTGAGAAATTGAAAGATACGACCGGAAAGAGGAGATGAGGTCTACGAAACTTGTACAAGATGGTGTGTACTGTGTTCTTGCATGGTTTCCCTCAGAGTTCAATGTCCATCCCAAGAAAGTTCAATATAAAAGTAGTCCTCAAGTGTTATTATAAGATGACAAAGTGACACATTTCCTAAGTAAGCGACGCGAGTGTCCAAAGAAACACAGAGATGGTTCCGTTGGTTGTCTTGATGGCGGTGTCTATGACATTCCAGTGGCGTGCGGATGTTATTATGTCAACCAGTCTAAACGGTGTGTAACTGAACGTTTAAATGAGTTAAGAGAGCAGTAAAAATTACCCTGATAACTCCGAAATAGCTAAGTATCTGGAGGAATGTAGTAACTATGTGGCGGCATAGGATGGTACTGTTGGCCTGTTCAAAAAAGATATGGTGTAAAAAGAGTGTTAAATAAATATATTAGTATTGTTTCAGCATAAAACGGAATGACACTCGATGCAGCAACGAACACATGTTTGCGGCTATAAAACAAGAATGGGAAAAATGTAACGATTTTTAGTCGTCCGTGTTTACTAGTGACCTTGCTTTGTGTGAGCGAACGAAAAGTGTTACCAATTTCGCAGCTTACAATTAACACACACGTAACTCACAATTAGCACAACCAGAAAACACACCGTACACACCGCGGAGTGAAGTCGGTAAGATGTAGCTCGCCCAAGCTGCAGTTTTGTCAAGGTCCAGAAATGTTCAGTCCGAAATAAAAAAAATGTTTGTTTGAGTGTAAACATCACATATTCAAGTTTAGCAAACAATGTGGAGCGTGCGCAGATGTCTGAGCTTGATAAGATGAGGTAGACTCTATAACGTTAAGCGTGGTAAATTAAATTTAGGAGTCGGGAACAGAATAAAGTGCTCAAACGAGCTGGTGTGCATTGAACATGACAAAAAGGAAACCGACACTGTAGGTAAGGACAACATGAACACTGCAAAGTCTCAATACTTGTGTTTGACACGTCTTGATTTGACACGTAAAGAATAAAAGAAATTCGGGAAAAGGAACGAAGCACATACTTTTATTATATTTGAGACGCCGCATGTCAGTTCTTACTAGTGATGAAACGAACCTTCATCCGAATCGAGATTCGGAGCCGAATCTAAAGATTCGGAAAGATTCGGAAGAGTAGCCGAATCTCAAGCGATTTGGAAAAGTTGGGAAAGATTCGGAGCGTTGCCATGGTTGCCAGATCACGTTGATGAGTGTGATATTAAATTCACTAAATTCTACAAAGTGCACAAACTAAAATTGCAGTATAATATCATTTAAACGTAAACGTTTTCAACAGAGGTCTGTCTGGTTAGGGAGAAATTGACATTGCTTTTGCGGACTTTAATCAAAGTTCATTACTATAATATATTATCATAATAATAAATAAACTGTTCCGCTTTGCTTATATCAATTTTGGCTGTTTGTCGAGAACGGTAGCCATACATCGCGGAAAAATTGGTTCCGGTTTCGGACTACCACCAAAATATTCACGCTTGTTGAACGTGGAAATACAAGCGCATGTTTTCGTCGCCGAGAGATCGATGTCGTGCGTGCTGTTCGGTACAGACACATTTCTTGCCCATAATTGCGGTCATAGTGGCACACTCCACACAAGTGAGTATGTTCGATTCGATTATCTTCAACGTGTGTCCACTGAGGTATTGTTATCAGAACGTGGAAGCAACTTTAAGCTCCTTGTGCCGTACCGGCCGTACTATTACAGTCTCCTGTACTGCATGTGTACCTTTCTGGTTAATGATATCTGATTTAGTTAGTGTTTGTTTCCGAAAAATAAATTTGTGTTGGGCATCCCAGTGTTGTTTCTTTTTGATCAAATAAAGTTCACGTACACAAAACTTGCTGCAGAGAACAGAGAAACGACAGAGCGACGTTTTTCTTCGCCTCCGGTGCCGATACGCGGTCGAAGTTGTGACGAGCAACATTCATCTCGCTCTCGCGCCTTACACGTACAGACATACGCATCTCTAGCGAAGGAGACGAATCATTTCCTTGCCTGAATATATTTATTGTATGTTGCGCTACATTTTACCGATCACTGTGAAACCGGACAGAAACCGAGACCATTGGTTAGGCCTACGTCAACCACACCGATCAGCTCAACTGAACCTGGGCGCGTGCCAGATTTAGAATGACAGTACAGTACATACCATACGTTGAAATAAACAATACAAAATATGGTTATATCGAAGTAACAGTACATAGAAAAATACAACTGACCCCATTCGCGAGGTTAACGACAAATTTCAAGCTGCCGTCTACAACCAGCGACGAATCACCGAATCTGCCGAATATTCGTCGCGGGAAGTTCGGAAACTTCCGAATCTGTCCGAATCCGAATTTCCAGTGATTCGTCCGATCACTAGTTCTTACCTCTTTCTCGGGATTTGGTCTGCCGAGGAACGCTGAGCTGTCAGGGTGGTTGAAGCTGAGTTGAAAACGGATACGCCCTGGCACAAAATATTCACGGCATATGGCGTAAATCTATGAATCACAGCTTCTTCTCTGTTCTATCTTGGCAGCCAATAATGACAGTGGATTGCGCTGGAGCGTTGCTACGTGACTGTCATGTCTCCTGTGACCAGAAGCAAATTACTCCAAACAATCTGAAGATGACTTGACTAACAACCCTTACAAAAATGTCATATATGGGCCAGATATATTGCATATTCGGCCATATTTATTTATATAAGACAATTTATAAATTTTGCCATCTAAAAGAGCAAATTGGGGACACTTATGGCAAGGGGAACACAATATAGAGGCAAGGTATGGGAAGATATATATACATATATATATATATATATATATATATATATATATATATATATATATATATATATATATATATATATATATATGGGGCCGATTATTGCTATAAATGGCTATATTTAGTTCCGTATATGGCGTGCTTTTCCAATATTTAGCCGTAAATGGCTAAATACAGTTTCTTATATGGTGACCTTTCCCATACCGATCCTTATTAGAAATAGTATATGTTTATAATTCTACACGGACAGTGAATTTGCTTAATGAAAAAAAACGTTCATAATGTGTACATATGCATACGGTGTGCCGTACAGAAAGTATACAGGTAAATACAAAACTAGCACATGCACTTGAAATGTAGTCAGACTATACTGTAACCGTACTCAAATCATACTAATAACTTATACTTATCATATAGATCGGTACGTGCTTTCAAGCACACTTACTTAAATAGTCTATTGGGGTACTCGTTAGTACAGTTGGAGTTGTGGATTTTGAGGCCCACGTAGCGAAAAAAATCTCGTGCTCGGCCACCGGCGCGCAACGTGCGCGCGAGCCACGAAGAAGGCTTAGGCTCGGCAGCGCGTTCGCTGCCACCAGACAGTAAAAATGTGTTCTCTGAGTTCTTCCTCGTTGGTCCTTCTTTCGGGTGAGCAGTAGCACCGAACCCTACATCATTTGGCGCTCCACGCGAGGCCTACTGTCGCTTCCCCTGCGTTTCAGGCGTGTTAGACTGATTTTCTCGATTTTGCCGTCCCCGATAGGCTTACGTGGCCGTTCGACTAGGCTTCGGCAACCGGACGCCATCTTTGCCATCGGGGCTTGGGCATTGTGTATACTGTGCATACTGTATTATATTACGTGTTTTTTCGTTATTTTGTGTTCCGTTTTGTTCTGTTTTTGTATTGCGCTGTTTTTCTGCAGTTGCTTCTGCGATGCAGACCCGCCAAAGAGCCGCCGCAGACCAAGGCGAGACCGGAGAGGGGCCTGACCGACGTCCATGGACCTGATGGCTCGGGTGGCCAACCTCTGCGACACGGTCGCGCAATGCCTGGTCCTGGCTGATCACGGACCCCAAGCGCAAGGGCCACGACCCCAGGTGCCGGTACCGTTGTACAAAGGCTACGACAACCGGAAGTCCGCAGCCGATTTCCTGGCAGAGCTGGCGGCCTATAAGCTCGCCACGGTAGCCTCGGACGAGTACGTCCACGCGCGGGTTCTGCCCGTGGCGTTCCAGGTGAGCGCCGCACGCTGGTAGCGCATCGTGGCCCTCTTCCTCACCTGGCAAGACTTTCGGCAAAAGTTTCAAGATGAATTTCTTCCACCTGGGTACCAGTCCCGAGTGCAGAGAGAACTGGAGCGCCGGACCCAGCACCCGGACGAGACCCTCGTCGAATATGTACAGGTGATGCAGGAGCTCTATGACAGAGCCTGGTCAGCGACGTCAGAGTCGGACATGGTTGCTTGGGTGATGCAGCAGAGCCACCCAAGATTCCGGCCATACCTGCATGGCCGCAGGTATCCCACCCTGGAGCACCTGGCCCGGGGCGCTCACGGCATACAATAGACGCTCCTGGCTTAGCTGCAGTATCGGCCCCCGCCACCGGTTGAAGAAGCTCTCGAGCCGTCCTGTGCCTGGCGAGCTCCCGGGCCCAGAAGAAGTCCGACTCAGCGCCAAACCCTGGATGGCGCGGTCTGTCCCCCCGTGCGCTGGACTCCTAGGCCTTCGGGCAATGGGAGCGCGGGAGACCACTCGATGGTTCGGACGCCCGGCTACGTGCCCGGCCGGCTGGATCGAGACTACGACAGGGTGAAAGCCGTTTAACGTCCTTCCCCTGCAATGCCAACCGGGGCTCCGATCGCTGGTCCCATGAGGGACAGCAAGAAGGGCCGCAGCGACAAGCGCAGGCAAGCCCGACGCACGGCCCTGACCGGCGCAACTCGGTGCGGTGCTTCGACTATAGTCGCCATGGCCACTTTCTGCGTGACTGCCCCAACCTGCAGCGCAACCGCCCTGCAGCCTCGGGAAACGAGTACGGCAGGTAGCGTTGATTCCTGAACGCCTGCCGGCCGCGGTGACCATGGACAACTCGGCAAAACTTCCATCGGTATGTCGAATTCAACCTGACCTTGAGCTAATTGAGCCTCGTTTGACAATTACAGTGCTCGGAATAGCTGTGGCAGCGCTGATTGATACCGGTTCGAGTCTGTCGCTTATTGGGGACTACCTGATTGAAAGATGTAAAGAGCAGAAAGCCAACCTGCGAGAGACTAACGTGCGCTTACAGCTAGCGTCAGGACTAGAAATGCCCGCGAGTCAAGCCGTGAGGTTACAAATCGTGTTCAACGAGAAAAAAAACGCCGTCAGCGTTTCGTTTGCTTACCTGGTCTCACGGTACCGATAATTTTGGGGCGAGATTTCATTTTCCGGGAGAACCTGGTTTTGACTTTCCGAACAAAGAATACCGGTTTGGTAATAACGCGAAACTGATTCCGTTTACCAGATGAGATGAATGTATCGTCAGTGTCGATAACGTTGGCGTTAGAACGCCTGCTTTGCGACTCCCATGTGCGGTAAGCGATTCTCTGCAGAAGTGTCCTGCTACGGACCAGCAAAAGCGGCGTCTCCAAAGACTCCTGTAGGAGTTTTCGCCGATGTTCACGGAGAACTAGGGTGACCACCTTCCTGGTAGTCAAATGGAGGACACGCTTACCGGGAGGGGGGGGCGGGGGGGCAGTGTCATCGCAACTACTTCATCTAAAAATGATACATTGGAGGAAATGTGTTACCACGCACACCACGAAATGTGGCTGAAAGCATATTATACACCTGCACACTGTATTGCGGCCAGTAAGCTCAAATATCATTCACACCCAATGATGTATATATAATTTTTAATGACAAGTAAGTTATTAAATGTGTCTAAGTCCAAAACATCAAAATTGACTGCAACAGAGCTCATTGCATCAAAAGTAAAGAAGAAACAGTAAACATTGTTTCGGCTTATTGTTTCCTGACGATATACTTTTACCAACATACTCTTACTCAAATTTAAAACCTTATGTTTCTATTAAACCATGGGTTCGAGTGATTGCGCCCACACTCAATTAAAAGGTTAAAAGCGTGAACAAAACGAGGGCAATAAAGACACAAAGACGACAGGACAGGCGCTACATCTTCACTAAAAATAGTTCACATCAACTTTTTCGCACTGACACAGTTTGATTTGAAAATAACTACAATAATTTATATTTCATATTTTGGCTAGAAATTTTCTCTTGCAGTACTTTTCCACCAGGGGGAGCGGCACAACAGCACATGCTAAAGTTCCTGTATAGGCTCCCTACGGGAGCCAGAGTTGCGCGTTCATCTCCGTAGCGCCGTCTTTCCTGCACGGCATGTTGATCCCGCTCCTCACGTGACTGAATTCGGCGAATAACGGCGCCGCGCGTTCGACGCGCGCGGCGCGCTCAAAAGCAGGAGGACGTACGCCGGGGCGCGTGCAACGTCTACTTTCCTGCACGGCACTTGATCCGGCTCCTCACGTGATCGGATCTCGGCGAATAGCGGCGCGGCGGCACGTGGAAAACAGACGCGCAACTCTGGCTTCCGTAAGGAGCTATACAGGAACTCTAGCACATGCGCGTGGATCTCCTGCAAGAACGATGCTCGCTTCCCGCAATGCTAGGATAGTAATTAGCGCACCATCGCAATTCACACGATTACCAGCCGCCTCCACGCTTCCCCGCGCCCCTTTGTTAGGCAGCGCCATGAGACAAATGGTGAATTTTACGATAGCGCGAAATGCGGGACATTTTAAACATTTTTGGAATATCTTGCAGGACGCGGGACCCAAGCCTTCCATGCGGGACAGTCCCGCGAGTCGCGGGACAGGTGGTCACCCTACGGAGAACCTTGGCAGAACCGGTGTCCTAAAGCATTCTATTGACACCGGGAATACACGGCCTCTACGCTGCAACCCTCGACCGATCAGAGTACACATGCGAGCCCTCCTAGACAAGGCGCTCCAAGAGAAGATCGACACGGGTGCCGTACGTGAGCCGCAGAGCCCTTGGGCCTTCCCGATCGTCCTTGCCCCCAAGAAGGAATGGAACGGCTTGGCTTTGCGTCGACTATCGGCGCCAGAATGGAGGTCTGACCATGACCATAGAGAATAACGATGTGCGAATCAAAGTTCTCAGGCTGGATAATTTCGGCGGTTATGCAGGGGCGACAAACGCTACCATGCAAATTTATTATAGTTCGTACGCGAAACACTGGAATCGTTATCTTGAATGTACAATTAACTCCGCGTTTGTGCATTATATAGCTCTTGCAATCCATTCATAATGCAGTGTCACCGCAAATAGAAACGCACGCGCAAATATTGGCTTGAGCGGACAGCCTATATCCAAGAACGCTCACTCGAAGAAATAAATGAGGGACGTGCCATAATCCATAAGTGCCCACGCGCAGCCGCCCCTCAATAGGAACACCCGTCACACAACCACAATATTGCAGGGTGTGTTCAGATAAGCAGGGTCATGGGGTATCATGCCTCAAGTAGGGTTGAAAGCAGGATCAGCAAGTAACAGTAAACACAAACTAAAAACATAAAAAACGAACACTACAAGACAAGACAACGGCTGTAAACAAGCAACAAACTCGACAGGACTGTCGTGGTCCGGCAGTGTTTTTTTCTTGAGTCTCCCTTCGTGTTTACTGAGCCTGTATGACATCTTGTCTGAGTGGCATGCCTATTTTTTCAATTGCAATTTTATATTATGAACCAAAATATGTCGACATGACGAAACGCAAATTACTTTTGCAAGATATGTTCTTGTTTTCGCAAAAACAGGCCCTTGTCTGGGAGGAGGTGGAACAATTTGCTCAATTCCTCGTAGACAAAGACTTGACAGTCACATAAAAATAATACGCTTTTCTAGAATGAAGAAATTTTATGTAAGAAGCACGCCAACTGGTTTACTACAATTATTTATTTTATTTTATATTGATATATATATATATATATAATATAAATCAAACAACAATGTTTTCCTCTTGAACAACTCTTTAAAATTTAGGAATTTTGGAGAGTTTTGACACGTCATAAATTTGGGTTTTTCACTTGAAACATTTTGTACAGAGTGTGATTTTTTTTTAATTTTAACAAAAAGAGTTTGCGTTCAACTCTCTTAATTCTTTTTCGCAGTGCGTCAAGGAATTTTTCTGATAAAAAAGTCGAAATTCAAACATTTTTGCGCGGCCACTAAAAATAATCCTCGTTTTTATTAAAACTTCCATCGTTGAAACTTTGGAAATTGGCAATTCAAGATCAGTAAAACAAATTTGGAATATATATTTTTGTATTAACAAATAACCTTTGTCAATGTCTTTGTCATTCAATTGCCTTTGAAGTCTCTCTTTTATCGACTACACACATATTCACCTCATGAACCGTAGTAAAACATAACTGCCTCCTCGAAAAACTTCTCCTTTTCGCTTTCAGTTTTGAAATAAGATACATATAGGTACACTTTAAATTATGGGTATGTTATTCTGTCAAGACGCACACGTTTTCAAGATGCGAAAATCATTGCTTCTTACTTTGACAA
>JAZHYW010059308.1:0-32283 GCA_037355805.1 Ixodes ricinus | reverse complement strand
ACTGCCTTCATAGCTCTGGTGGTTAGCGCGTCTGCCCGCTGATCAAAGGGTCAACGGTCCGAATCCCAGCCGGCGCCGGTCTCTTTATTTATTTATCGACCCGCGGCGTAAGAGGTTAGATAGCCAGATAGATAGATACATAGATGAGATACATAGACGAAAAGTGCGTGAAGTATTCAAAGAATGCTATTCGCATTAAAAATTTGTAACAGAATGGCGTGCGGCGGGTAGGCATTTTAGTTGTGCCATCTCCAGCGCGAGAACTTCCTGCCTTCGACCGTGCTTCGGTGTCTCGTCAGCCTCGATCGTGCGCACGCAGCCAAAGCACGACGGAAGGCGGCGAGCGCGGGCGGGAGGCCGCGGGAATCAGAAAGAGACGCGCTGCCGTTCTCACCCTTCCAGCGACCATGTGGAGCCCGAGTTCGCCTGCTTCTTGCACGGGGTTTCCAGTGACGTCAGAACGCCGCGCTCTGATTGGCTCAGATTGTAAGAATAGTGGGTAGGTCCCAAGGTAGCTAGCACTGAGGTCTACCCACTATTCCTGCAATCAGAGCCAATCAGAGCTCGGCGTCTTGTGACGTCACCACAACCCCTGCAAAAAAAGCAGACAAACTTGAGTTCCGCCTGGCCTTCCCTCTTTTTGTTTCCTTTGTGTGTTGCGATTACGCACACCAATTGTGTGACCAAGAATGTTGAACGAGCCGTGGATAAGTACAAATTTACGCATCATCTCA
This sequence comes from Ixodes ricinus, assembly GCA_037355805.1. NCBI lineage: Eukaryota > Metazoa > Arthropoda > Arachnida > Ixodida > Ixodidae > Ixodes > Ixodes ricinus. The sequence goes on along the minus strand of JAZHYW010059308.1, from coordinate 31,549 downwards.
TTTTAAAACTTGACAAAAATTATATTTTCGTAGCAAAATTAACGTACGAGTGATCATTCCTTACTTGTCAATGAGTGAACTAATAAAAAAAATGTGTTCATCAATGTTTCTTGTTTCGCAACGTTACAATAAGCCTAAGGTCCAAATCCTGCGCTTCTAAACTTTCGGAGATATCGAAACACAACGATTTATTTATTTATTTATTTATTGTTGCGCGTGTCTGGGGAATTAAATGGGAAAATAAATAAGTTTGAATTCAAATCGAATTACGCGTTACGATATAGACACCGACAACATCAGAACCCAAGGGCGGTGCTTATCATGTTCGGGGTTCTTACTCCCTGATTCGTTGTCCGGTGTTCTTATAGCTTACGTCCGTAATCTAATTAGCTCTGTAACTATAATAAAATGCGGGCCAACCGCCATGTTCGCCGTTTCTTGATCTGTCACTGACCACAGCCACCATATACTAGTAACAGCCCAGTGAGTTTGCATTTTCCTCGGCGTCACAGAGGAAGTTGAGACAGAGTTCTATTTACAACCGGGGTGACGACCGGACGTAGTCAGGATCACACTGGCCGTTTATTGACACCGGGGTCAGGGCGGTCGTGTTTTTAGTACTCGCTCGGGAGTCTAGACATTTTTCTTCTTATTTTTTGTTTGCCTCTGTCGTCATGTTTGTACAGCATTGACGTCTTAGCCGCCGGATATACTTAGCTCTCTTTCGCCGAACAAGGTGTTGCACGGGACGTTCCCATCTTCGACAACGTAAGCCATATCTATCTGGTAGCGACTATTTTATGGACTCGAGCGTTTGCTATTTACAACGTACAACCAATTATAGAGATAATCACATATTCGCTTATGTATTTATATTGTTGGGCATTTCATGAGCGTTTAGTCTGATATCTGTTGTGACTAGGATAATGTCAGAACTTATACTCCCTCAAAAAAAAATGGTTTGTCTAGTAACTAAATCAGAATGCTAATGCATTACTAAGGCCTATATAAGTATTTATGTGGTGTAGCTATGCTCTCATATCTGTATTCAACTCATTTATGTGACTTATTTTTACGCTTGGAATCTAGATATAAACAAAAAAATAGGTAATGCAAACTTTCAATTAGGTAAATATTTATATTGGCATGACGTTATTCTGTAGTGTAATATATAGTCATTTTTTATGTAGTTGAATGTTTACCATTATTATTACAAAACTAATTATAAAAATAAACATATATTTGCTTATATATCAATTTTGTTGGGCATTACATCAGCGTTTCATCTAATACTTGTTCTGACAGGATAATGTAAGAACTTATACCCTACCGAAAAAAAAAAGAAAATCAAAAAGTATTTGTGCAATAAATATATCCGAATGTGTATGCATTACTATGGCCCATATAAGTTATTATATGGTTTAAGTACGTCCTCATATTTTTATTCAACACACGTATACAGCCTTGACTGCGGTAGAATATAAAGCGAAATAGAGTGTGCATCTGAAAGACACAAGAAAATAAAGCAGAAGGTGTGCATTCTCAGGATGTTTAACCTCAGTCTCAAATAAATCACAACATACAAACCTGTGCGGTTTCGCAAGTTCGTCTGCTTCATGAACAGGGGTTGCGAGGATGTCAGAACATCAAGCTCTTATTGACTGATTTGAGAAAAAAAAAGAAAACTAAAAATAGTGGGTAGACCTTATGTATTTTGCATTAAGGTCTACCCAAAATCCTTTCGGTCAAAGCCAATTAGAGCTAGGCGTCGTTCTGACGTCACCGCGACTCCTGCGCAAGAGCAGACGAGTTTCCGCATGACGGGTATTTACTGGGCGCCATATTTGAATGCCGCTGTTCACAGCGCGCGCTGGGAACGAGCTCACACTTCCTATAAGATACAATACAATACAATATCTTCATTTATATCGTCCTCGAATGTAATACAGAAGAAGCCCAGGTAAGCCAATGGTTGCTTGTGCGTTGGACGCGAAAGGACTTCTGCTTTTTTGTTGCGCAGTTAACATAAACACCAAAGCACACTAATTTTATTGTAAATAGCTACAGGTTCGGGCGCGTTTTGTTACCACTAAATAGCAACCTATCGTTTGTATTAGCCTTAAGAAAACAATTCCTGGTACGTTCAATCAGATATAATTACTATTTGCACGTGAAAAGTTTCTGAAGTACAATTTTACAATTTGTCAGGAAAATATTTTTATGCTAATAATTGAAGAGTAATATTAATTTATAATTAAAGAATATATTTTTATATTACGGGTCTTTTTTCGTTCTTGATTAATTTTAATCTCGTTGAGTAAGCTTTCTTATTTTGTAAGTTTTCACTATAAGTAGCTCAACCGGTAGTTTGTTAAATAGCTTAGGAACATAATATCTTCTTGTACTGGTTTTACATTTTTCATCCTGTATCTGTTACCAAATAAATGTTTTGTGATAATATCATATTTCATTGGATGGCTAAAACGTAACATTCCTAGTTCTTTAAGCATATATAATCTGGGAGGTCAGCTTCTGCGCTTTGGCTTAAAGTCTGCTAAGACTGGCGCAGGGTATAGAATGTACTTTGCAAAAGAACTCTGGAAGCTCGCGGTCAGCGCGCGGTCAGCAGCCGCAGACACGGCGATCGTAACGAATTGATATTCCCTATGCCATAAGCGTATCATGAATAACACACAATGACAAGTTATTTAATTATTAACAGTTCTTTAGTCCACTGGTTATTTAGGTTTAGGTAATGACTTGGAAAAAGTTGCGTTGCATGGGAACCAAAGTCGCATCGTGTGATGCCTCCGTCGATTCTTCGAAAGAAAAGCAAACAGAAGCTCCTTTATTTTGACAAGCTTGGTTAAAGAGGAAACAAAAACACACAAAAAAACTGCCGACCTTGCAAATATAAAAGGTCAAGGTTGTTTCTGTCTTGAGAAAACTTGCCATCAATACTAATCCTGTAAAAGCAATAGACGGGAGTAGTTTGAAAAAGAAAAAGAAAAACGCTTTAAAAGAATCAAGACTTCTAAAGCAAAAATGGAAGGTCGAAACGATCATCGTCAAAACAACTAAAATTGCCGCGGCTTCGTTATTTTGTGGCTTCGAGCAGCTTCTTTAAAAGCAGCATCCTCCGATGCAGTTCTAAACAGAAGCGGCAGTGTTTTGATTTTTCTTTTTTAGTGTGTATTTTACCAAGCTCTGCGTTTTCTCCACCCGAAAAATTGGCTTTACTAGAAGTTTGTTTACAAAAGTAAAGTGGCTGGATTTCTTCTTTTTTTTTTGTCGATACGCGGGAAGATATTTTTTTGAGTCTTCGAAAGGTGGGACGGGTGTCTGGGAAGCTACAAATACAAACAAATAAACGACTAAAAGTCACAAAGGGACAAAACATAGGCAATGTTATTATAGGAGAAAAACATATTTCTTGGGAAACTACCCGGCTTTTTAAGTGCGAGTAATTTCTATCGTTAATTGTAATTTTTTTTTACGTGGGTACAAACGCAGCAAGTATTCGTCTGCATGTTCTTAACGTTTTCTTGAGCTGTGTATACAGTTTCGGGCATACTATTTATTATGTTTTATTTGTTGGTGTACTAAAATTAAATGTATCTTAACCGTCACATCTTGATACATGGACAGGCGCGTGGTGATTTTTACCGGCGGTCTAGATGTACAAACAAATTAAATGCCAAAACTACATGGGATGGAGACGTCAATCGGAAGGGGAGAAAAGCTAATATTGGATAGTTCTATCTTTGAAAATTTTGAGGAATTTTACCGTTGATATACTTATGCCATAAAAACTGTTCCTGAAATACCTTTTTTTTCATTTCGTTCCATTTACTTCGAGTGTAATCCCAGGCGAAGCTGATGAATTCAGCCAAGCGGAGCGAAAATTGCAATGACATAATGCTCGTAATCTCGGTGTGCGTGTTCCATCGTGGACACAGCACTCCAAGAAATGCCTGCGTCGTCTACTTACCCGCAAAAAAACTAACCAGCCAATCTCTGCGATCTACGAAATCAGCTCAGCGAATGATGAGGCGATACACCCGTTTAGACCTAAAAATGAAGTCTGCGCTGTGGCATTACGCAATCAAAAGCGTCATGCTTGCTTTGCGCAATCCCACAGCGCAGGCTTAATTTTTGAGGTCTAAACAGATGTTCAGCCTCATCGTATAAGTCAACCATTGGAGGCCATGTTCCTGGTTCTAGCCACTCTTGCCATAACCACGAGCTCCACTTCTTCTAGAATTAATAAAGAACTACATATTATGCATAAACTCTCATTATTAACCGTCCTTAATCTTTGTTAGGATTGGGGGCCTGAACAAATTGCACATAAAACAACGCGAGTCTTTAAAAACATAGCAAACATAATGCAACCACCACATATAGACAAGCGAATTGCCGTTTGGTACATGGCTGTTTTGTACTCGTGCGTCCGATTTCTGGGTCACAGCAGTTTTAAGTGTTAATTCAACATTCAAAATTACGCTCGTTATGATAAGGTGTGACTACCTAAAAAAAAAACACTCCCATCACAAAAACAAAGTCTAGTTAGGAATATAAAGACAAAAAGAAGAAGGAACGGAGAGAAAAACAATTGAAGAGATAGAGTCATATAGCTGCGGATAGAAACCGAATAGACAGACAAATACTTACAAACACGAAAGTGTAACAAAGGTATGGATAGAAAACCTAATAACGCACACCCAGCAAAACAACAACGAATTATACCGAAGGAATAGAAAAAAGTTTACACAGACGCAACTTAAACTCAGAGAAGTTCGGTTGTTGACTTGAAAAGGCTGCATCGATGCTAACCCACCGCATTGAGCAGCCAACAATCCACTCGCCGACACCACACGAGGCAAGAAGAACAACAGACGGCCACGCTGTTGCCGATTCCGGGGTCGTTTCGTTTCACGAGCTCATCCAAAGTATGATTCCCCAAAATAGACACAGCGTCTCTGCTGTAACACACACAGCGCTACAAATAGTGCACCGACTGAAACAGCGGTACTACTCCAGTGTCCCGGGGCTGATTTATTCCGACCATGGCTCTCTTGAGACCCCGCGAGCCATTCTCAAGACTTGTTATGTATGCGACTGCAAATGGAGCAGCTCTGCATACGAGGGGTATATAAGGAACACGCTGTGTCGCATGCAGCGGCCTGTTTATCTTGGACATTTGGGAAGGGGTTGGCTTTCCTTTGAATAGCTTGCGCGAAAACCATCTGAATTGTGTTTCTACTTTGTCGCCCTTGTTGTGGGTGAGGTCTGTGCCAAGTCGTAGTGATAAGCCGCTTCGAACTAGGCGGTCTTCTATTCGCTCGAATGTTTTGGCTCTTTTTCTCGACTTAGTGGGTTCCTCTTTTCAGGATGTTAATTTGCGTGCAAATTGAGGCTAGACTCGCTACGGTGCAGCCGTGAAGTCTCTGGGTCGATTGAATAGATTGTGTTCGCGCGTTTTTCTATGAGTTTAACGTAAGGTTTCCTGTCGATTTTCTATGCTAGATTTGCATGACAGACGCATGTATTCCACACTACTAAATCTTAAAGGAACTCGTAAATGTCGAAAGGCTTTAAGAAAAAAAAAAGAAACAACAGCTGATTTTGAATTGGTAAAAGATGCAACTATATGCGGAAGTGACCTCAATTACTTTTGGCCGTTGGTCTCGCCTCCCACTCCAATGTCTTTATATTTAATAGGTTGTAGTGATCTAGAATGCGGATTTCAAGTTACAATTATGATCTCACTATGTTGTTACGTTATCGAGTACGTTGGCAGCAAGGTGTAGTAATCGTGCCCTTTAAGACTGGGGTGCAATATTTTTTCTTCAGCAAAGTTTAATTTTTTTTATCGTCGCAAACTTTTGACGTAGTGCAACTGGTATAGCGGTGCTTTACGCGGGAGTTCTAGTTGTTGTTTCAGAAGAGTACGATTCACGCTTATTCTGCGCATCGCAGTAAACGAAGCAGTTTTACGCTGCAGTTATTTTGTGGCGCCACGAAACGTTGCTTATCTTTATGACGCGCTTCTTTTCTTTGCACGTTTCTTGCAAGGAGTTTCAAAATGGTGGTCACGGCCTCCACTCACAGAGGAGTCCGAAGAGCCCTCGTTCGGGTTTTGTCCTTCAAGCAAACATTGGTGGCCGAACTCAAGAAAAATCAACAAAAAGAAAACAGCAGAGCGTGGAGGACGCCCATTGAAAGATGGGAATCTTTCCTTTCCTATACAAACAAAAATATAGGTTAAAACAACGTAGTCCATCCAGGTTTTCAAAACTACTGTCGGGCAATTTGTACTGGGCATTCTTTTATGCCGTCGTCCGTTTCTCTGCTCTAAATTTAAAAAAAAAATAAAGAAGCTTTTGAAATTGCAAGCCGAAGTTGTAAAACTCTTCAAGCTCGTAAAACCTTGGGGTGTTTCGAGGCTATGGTAATGTTTTTTTGTTGTTATTTTCTTCATCAAGGCCTTTGATACGTGTGGAAACCGAAACACTTTTATTAAGCAGGCGTATGTAAAATTGTACCGTTTCGTTTTCTTGTGTAGCCGATACATTACTTCAAACCTGCAGTATTCTAGATTAGTAGCGAATGTACACATAACCGTCAGTGGAATTATATTACCGCGCGCAAATAACCGAGAGTACTCGTCTACGTTCACTTCAAGCGCGAGAACATAAAATCTATCCCGATAATCCTTAGCCTTCATCCCGATTAACCTCGCTAGACTCTAAGAAATCTAGAACGCCTACTTTCCCGCAAGGCATTTCGGAGAGCCAGTCGCTCAATCAGTCTACGGAGTCAGTTTGGAAAATGTCGAGGTTGGTAATATATTTAGACCTAGAAACACAGTCTGCACTCTTACACGGATCCTGAGATCTCACGTACTTTCATCACGCTCAGTAAAACAGCGCAGACTGCTTTTTTTTAGGTCTAAACATATTTTTAGACTTGTCGTTTAACGAGCTCCCGCCGTAGTTGGCAGCGATCGGCCTTTCAAATGCTTTGCTGGAAGTTGGGGTTATCCAAAGCGGACCTTCCGCTGTAAAACGAGCAGCAAAAATTGCCACTTCCATAAAAACGTTTGAACTTTCACCGACCTTGACTTTGGCAAGTTTTTTCTTCTTCTTTCCTTACAGGAAGAGAACTGTTCCTCCAAATTTCACACGGTGAAACTAACCTGCTCGGTGCTCATTCGGCGAAAGCGAGAGTTTTTTTTATGTGCATGCAGGAGTCGATTTTTACGGCTCGTTTTACAGCGGAAGATCTTCCTGGGACACCCTTGTTAGCCCCGAGAGCGCACACAAGCGTGGCTGCGGTCGCCGCGCCCTGATTGGGTGAGGTGTACCGTGACGTCAGGGGAAGGACTCCGCTTCGCGATCTCGCATCCGGCTCGCTTCCCTGCCCCCGTTTCCTGGTTTGCGATCATGCCGGCCTACTGTTTAGTGCCGCAATGCAAATCCCGAAAAGAAGCCGGTATCAGCTTTCACCACCCGAAGATATCGAGGTTAAAGAGAGCATGGACAATCAAACTAAGGATGGTAAAGGCACCGTCAACGTCGGCCGTTGTGTGCCGCAAGCACTTCGAGGAGCGGGACCTCGTTTATCCGGTGTACAAGACGCTGGGTTAGGCCGATACCGACGTGCTTCCGTACCTTTTCTAAGCGTGTTTGTCACTTTCACCTTTCTAATTATGTTACAAATCCCGAAAGCTATCGGCGGAGGCAATTCCGCCGATGAACCTCTCGGTCCACACGGCACAAGGCGATCGTGCGAGGGGTCGGTGAAGCGGCGGCGTAAGTGTTTCAGATGCTGGAGTTCTGTTCCTTGCACGTTCATGAGCTTGGAGAATATTACATCCCGCTTTGCAGGCCTTTCAAATGGCATTTATATCAAAGGCCTTGGGCGGTCGGCAAATTAGCTCGCGACCCCGACTCTGCGCGTGCCACTCTGCATGCGCTGGTTCGCAGATGTTTTAAAGGCCATGGGTCTGAAGACGTTTGAAGTGCTCGTGGAACAGGGTTGCTTTACATAAATGTAGCTTCTTCGTGAAATATTGATATAGTTCGTACACGTATGCAGGCATGTTTTATTTTTTAGAAGACGAACAATTACTGAAACATAGTTTGTATGGTAGCAGGAAAAACGGCTGAATTGCCCCCAGTTGCCTGTATAAGATATATGGAACTGCCCAAAATATGCACAGCAATAGTGACCGTAATTTGGAATGTTTATACTTTTTCCTTGCATTCTTTATTGATTCCAGCCTTGTGTATTCGGAAAATACACCGTTTAGTTTGAATTGTCATTTCAAGGTAAAAGATACACTGCTGCAGGTCCCCAAAAGCTTCCTCAGCCTCCAAACTCCCTACAGCTGGACTTTCTGACAACAGAGGAAAACAGGAGGAACAGCAAGCATTCAAGCGGCTGTCCAGTGGAAGATGCTGCACCAGTAGCAGAAAAACGTGGAACCTGTGAGGGGTGACAGTTTGCGCGAGAAAAGCTTCCTGTAGTTTAGCTTCAGGACAATTTGATTTAGCTGAAATCTCACTTTTAGAGCCTTTAAAACGTAAATTGTCGAGAGGGGACTAATAATGGGCTAGACACCTTCACTTACGTTTTTTGTACATTACTTGAGTGATATTATAAACTCATTAGTGGGACACAGATCCCACCAGTGGAGTCAATTGAAATACTATCCGAATCCAGGAAATGCCAAATGCGAGCAATATAAACATATATAAACACAATAACTGGTATATGCCTGCGTTCTTTCTTTCTTTACTTTGTCCCTGTACTCGGGCTGTGATTCATCCGTGATTCTCTCTCCATTGCCCATGACCGGGCGCGAACCAGCGATTACCGTTTCGCCGGGGTTGGGGTTGGGGGCCAAGCCACACCTGCCAAGATGTTTTGTATCTGCGGGGAGTGGGCGACGTGAGGTCCCATGCAAAATGCCGCTACTAGAGCTCGGGGGGGGGGCCCGTGGGCCGCTCGCAAACCTGTGATACGATGCCCCATCTGCGCCCATGGCTGACTATATAATTTAACGCTGTTGCTCGAGCCAGCATGCCGCTTTTCTGCTTCGGCGTTTTTGTTTAAAAACAGAGATACAAAATAAAAACACGAGATAGTATACATAATCTGCCGATTCATTCAGACCATCAGTAGCACTGATTATGTGAGATGCAAATCTATAGCGATGCTCCCGCAATTGTGGTTATATTTGTTACTTTTCATATACCAGCTGCGATTCATGCGTTGCCTGCCCTGTCAACCATGCCTGAAATGTTGGTTGAAGTTTCGCCTGCAGCTAGAGGCCATACCTCAATAAAGCCACATATGAAAATTTACACCTTCTAAAAAACGCGCACAAACAAAATTAAATACAAACGAGCGCGCCGACAGCTAACATCGTCACAGCCTCCACAGGGCGACCGGGGCGACTCAGGGAAAACTTCTGTCCTCGCCGTGACGTCACCCCGGTTCGCCGTAAGGGGCGCGCCACGCAAACTTTCGGGGCTAATAGGTGCTCGAGATTTCTTAGAGTGATACGAGGCACCTTTGAAGATAAACGCTGGTTCATCGCACCATGGTAGCTGACAACTTCAGAAACGTGGTGCGTGAGCAAGTCCTCGTGCATAATGCAATCGCTTTGGAGCAAATCGTATTGGGTCACTAGCCGATACGAGCTCCACGGGTCAAATCACGAAGCCAAGAAGTGCGAACATCTTAAGCCACACCCGGCGTTTGTTAAGCTTGCAGTGACAATAAACCTTTCGCCGTCTTTCTGTTTTTCTCTCTCTCTCATCGGACTCTACTAACCCGAAAAAGACGGCGAACGAACCCATTGTCCGAGACCGCTCCATTCATACTTTCCTAAGCTGACAGTGGGGTGGAAGTTACGCACTAGCCGGACCAATCAACGGCCTCCCTTTTATCGCCTAACCACGCCCTCTGCACGAGGCTGTGGGCGGGAGCGGATCACGTGGTGGAAGACAGACGTGTGATTCGTGCAACGAGCCCGTATGGCTTCCACCGCATTCTCATCTTTTGGGGGATGAACGGAGTACGGGAGGCTCCGCCCCCATCTCTATCGCAGGCTCTCTCCGGCATTACGGGCCTGGAAGCGCCAACTACTTTCTTCCGGGTCTCGCTTTCCCATCAGAGCATCCGGTCAGCCGTATCCACAGCGTATCCAGCGGAGTCGAGCGCAGCTTACAGTTGAGTAACGGGAAGCGATGGCTCCACTTAGCAACTTCCATTTCCATGTAATCTGGGCGACGTTAGGAGCTTGCCTCTACCCGGCGTGCCCTTAAATCAGTCAGGCGGGGTAGGAGCTGTCTCTTCTTTGCCCAGGGCTATAGTAGCCATTTATTTTTTGTTATGTAGCTTCTTTGAGACTGAGCGGGCAATCGCGGAAGAAAGCCTAATGCATCAGAGGTCGCTTTGTGGACAGACGAGCGGCTGTTTTTTTCTGGAAAATGGTACAACGATGGTTGCAAAATTGTCCGCAGCAGATGCGAGGTGTCGGTCGTTTGATGGAACGATATATTATGGTGAAGATGGATGCCGTAAAATCAGGGTACGACTCTCTATTAGTGCCCCAGTTTGGTTCTTCCTCCCTTTCGTTGGCAGCGTACCTTCATTGTTAGCGCAGGATGTTCGCTCCTGTCGACTTCCTACGGGCACGTAGGCGTTGACAGTAAGGAAAGTTTGATATACATATTCGTTGTTGGTTTAAAGCAGTCTAATAGATTTGAAGTAGTAGAGAAGGTGTCGCCAGGAAAGAAAGTATACAGAGCTTAAAAAAGACAGGCGTGAACAACAAAGTTTTATACCAGTCCTTCTCCTATATTTGTTCTTATGCGTTCTTTCTTACCTTCTTTTGTCTCTTTTTAACTTGCAACTAGTGGATCCAGGTTTCTTCGTAGTTCATCATTAGCTTTTTCTTTTACCTTCTGTTGGTACCTTCGGATTTCTAAAGCCACGATTCTGGACTCAGCACTTCGCGATTCATAGAACATAAATCGCAACTCTCTCTGCTCTTCTTTGGTTGAAACGGTTTAATTTCAAAGTAATTTACTTAAAAAACAGTCATCGAGCAGCTTTAATTGACAATGCGCCTCTATTTTTGTTTTAATTCCAGAATTACAAAAACAAAAACGCACATTTCTTTGGCCCATTCTTCTCATGTAGCAGAAGCTTTCCTTATGGTGTTTTTGGAGGTTTTAGTTCGTTTTTGCTTTGTTTCCTGCAACCGCGTTATCTGAATCGTCTGTTACAACGTGTTCTCGATGAAAATATTTTTACAACTTTCTTTAGTTTTCTGCTGTAACTCCTTTGGCTCCGTTCGGGAGAAGACAAATTACTCCTTAGCGGCGTTGCCTGCGTGATGCATCGGGCCCCAGCGCCCGAACACCATCATTAAGAAACCTTTCTCGGAAGGGCGCAGTATGCACGCTGCGAGATTGAAGTGGTGTCGTTAGCCGGCCGATATTTAGCCTGACTGGAAATGATCGGTTTTTTACAGCGGCGTTGTGGTTCGATCTTGCTACGGGGCGTACCTTATATTTAACAAGTTTGACTTTCTTACTCCTTTTTTCCTTACCCTTCGTACCTAGTTCATTCTTATTTTTTTATTTTTTTAACAATGCAACGTTAGGTGGAAATCAGTGCTTTGTTAAATATTCTGTATCAACATATTCGTGACGGAACGTTCGCATTATGTTCGCAAACAGTAATTATAGTAGAGAAGAAGAGCCACTTAAGTAAAAGCTGGCGCGAACATCCTTCTACGTGTCAGCATCTTTACATAAGTGGTTCCTTTGTTTGAAATGGTTATAAAATATTAGTGAAAATATATTTCCGAGAGCTTGAATTTGTCACCGTTTTCTCCGTGTTCTTCCCCTTGGTAGCGAGCGATGCTGTAAAGTCTCGAATTTGATATACAATAGAAGGAAAAATTATATTCCAGAAGCTATACTTAAAATATGTTTCTAATTTACCAATAGTATATTGTAAACATGGTTTGACCGCATACTCCTGAAGTTCCATCAGAAGCTTGTTATAAAAAAATACTTCACATGTTGAATGTACATCATTGTATGCAGGAAGCACTATTACAGTCATTTATTCAAAAAGTGCACATTCGGCATACATTTAGTGCATTGTTGTTTTATTTCTGGGTCAAGGGTCTGCTTTGTTGGCCTGGAGATCCGACACAATTCTTACTCGCTGATGCGGTTGACTATACAAGGAAGATAAATAAACAGTCATAACCAAAATGAGGAGGAATAAAAAAATTAGAATCAGTTTGAAGGTCGTTTATGTTATGGAGGCAGAAAAACACAATTAAAACACTCACTAGCATCACACGGCTGATGCATTAATTCGCCAACAGTCCGCCCGTTGCTCAGAAATATTAAGAGCGCTAGCATATAGCTAAAGGAAGATAATCACTGTTTAACACTCTCGTCGAGAACTATCTTTCTACGCGGCTCGCCTCGACTAAAGAACGTCACGCACTCTCTTCTCACTGCCGCCTGGGGATTATATCTTCGGTCATCTAACCAAAAGAGCGAAAATGATGCGGCCGCATTTTGCTTTTATAGATTCCTATAGTCGCGTTCACGCTCGAAGAAACCCCCCAGTGGCCGAACTATGTTGCTGCTGGACGGCGAGAGCGCAGCGACGGAACAAAGCCAGGCCCAAAAGATCGATGGTTCCAAAGCTCAAGGCCTACAACACCATGACTTCAAGGCCGAAGCAGAAAGCAGCATCAGACGAAGAACCCTTTCTAAGAAACTAGTGCGACAGAAAAAAAATACGAGTGGAAAATAATAAGAAATAAAAGAGGAATTGCGTGAAAGCAGCTAAAAAAGATGGAGGAGAGTCAAACAGTGGCGGCAGTGAGGCGGAAGTGCTGTCGGTGGAACAACGGGGGTTTCGGGAGAGACGGCGGCGTGGAAAAAACGGTCCACAAGGTGCTTGTTGCTCCGGCGACTAATGACGTCTGAAACTAGCGGACCGAGGGCTCAGAGCGGAAAAGTGGAAAACAAGTCTGACGGAAGTTTGTGTCCATACCGCACACGATACGCGAGCCAGGTTTAAGAGACGCCGAGCCTCCGGCGACTTCGGACGGTGTAAGCCTCTAATGGGTGGGGTGACACATATAGCAGGCTTGAGCCGAGAGAAAGGCTGGTTTTCTTGTTTGTATTTTCTCTTTGAAATGGATTACCACCGCACAAGCGTAAACTCAGTCGGATATAACAAAAAACAAACATTTCAATCCGCGAATAGAGGAAATTATCAAAAGAAAAGATAAAAACCTATTGATTGGGTGCTTTTAAATGGGTCCGCTTACCTGGCGACATGTGCCTTTGGTGACAAGAGAAACTCGGACAACGCACTGCAACTATGTTGTCACTGCCAGTTTAAGAGAACGAAGAGTTTGGCTAGTTATGGTCAGGCTTCTAGTTTTGCGATCTATCTTCGGATTTTTTATGGGTCGATGCAGCAAGCTTGTTGAGGGTTTCATACGATGGACTTTTCCGGTCACGCCACGTCCCATGTTTCCTAAAATATCAGTGACTGTACCGACGTTGGATCTGTAGTGCGCATTACGCAGTGCTGATCACACAACAACGCGCGCCATCACAACGCTCGTACGTGTGATAAGAGGCTGCAAGATGGAGAACAAATCGAGCTCAAGTTGCAGGCGTCCGCAGCGCGATGTTTCGCGATGCATCGATGTAGGGTATGGGGCGTGTTAAAAACCTCTAAATAAAATTAAAATAACAACAATACAACAACAACAACATCCGAAGCGTCTTTTTCCTTGCAAATCGCTTTTGAAAGCCAATCGCTGCAGTCTATGGGAGAAACCCGGCGTATAATGGGGCGGATAATATCATTTATACCTTTAGAAATAAAAAAAAACAGTTTGCGCCGTGACCTTGAGCAGTTAAGACGTCATGCTCAACGTTAATGAGCAGGCGTTTTATGTTTTAAATTTTTTGTTTAGGTTGAAGCATATTAACAGCTCTGTCATCCGTAAAGCTCCGATTGACTCTCAGAAGTGGCCACAAAGTAGCATGCTTGCGACCAACCTGAAATGCAGAACCGTTTTTGTGTTGTTGGAAAGCCTTCTCGTTTTGATGGGAGGGAAACATCCGTTTTAACACAACAGCGTTAAGGAGCTCGTGTCGGAGAAAAGCCGGCGTCGGTGGCGTGACGGGGAGATTCTGATTTGTCCAAAGGGTCATGAAGTCACAGCCACATGACCTCGCGTGGAAATTTTAAACAACCCACAGCGCTCACGTGAAACGTGTCGCCACGCGTGGAATGAAAGTGACCAAAACACGACATGTAATGCGAATTAAAGGTCGCCGCGTGTCTCAAATGATTTCACTTTATAAAGTAATTCATTTGCTTTAAAGAAAAATTTGAACAATTTTAGGTGGGATTCGAACCCACGACTCTTCGGTTGCGAGCCAGACACGCTACTGAGCAGGCCACGCAAGGCACGCTTGCACGGCGAATGAAAAAGCGATAGCGATGCGAACGGAGCCCGATAATGCTATCGCGTTTTTATGCCACTAATAATGAGAAGTTCTTACGGTGCTTTCTTAAGCTAAAGAGAAGAGGTCTTATGCTTTTCATCTTCGTTCAAAATTGTAAACACACGCTCACGCTTTGCTTGTTAGCTTTAATGACTTTTTTCTTTACACTTACCTTCTCGGATTACTGCTGCCCGAGCCATAGCCACTGCTTTCTTTATTCACTTTATGTCTTCTTACGCAGTAGTAGCCGCTCCAATTAAAATAACGTTGTTAATTTTAATTGCCCGCGCACATCGACCGGGTACGACAGAACTGACGTTGCTAGGCAACATCCGTCTAGGCCGGCGACACACATTATCAAATTTTTACCAGCTCCTTTGGAGCATGGAAAGTGCGTCACGACACTTTTGGAGCCCCATGGCCGCCATTAAGCGCTCACGCTTCGCAGGGTGCGAATGCCGTCACGTGATATTTATCTCCGCGTATGTTCGGCTTTCAAGCGATGTTGGCGTGTGGCGCGCGTAATGCACGCGGGTCCGAAGGTCCTTAGCAAGCGAGACCTGCTGCTTGTTTCATCGTGGAACTCTTTGTACCGTAGTTCGACGTGAGCGCGTTGGTGAAGTTAAATAAATACAGAAAGAATAAACATAGGGACGGACAAAACAGCACCTCTTTCGACTTTCAACACAAATAGTTTTATTAGGCACCGGCACCCGGCCCAAGAGACCCAGAGACGGAAAGGGGGAGGACGAAAAGCGGGAACATGGAAAGGTGAGGGGTGGTAGGGAGAGGATAAAGGCGAGTCAGACAGGAAAATTACTCGCGGGGAAGAAGAAAGGCCAGGAGAGGAGCCGCAAAGAAGCGAAGCCGCTTGAAACGACATCACCGGACGGACGACCTAGGCCCGCGGGGTTTTCGTCAAGGCCATCAACTGCGGGCGAAGGTACGCCGCGTCCTTCGTAGAAAGAGAAAGAGAGGGCGCCGAGATGTTTCGGGATGCGTGCATTATCGCGTAGGACTCAATTATCTCTCGGCCGTAGCGACCTCGGTTAGAACCTAGGATTCTCGCCGAAGAGAACCCAGGGCGACATGAGGAGCAGGCCCTATTGTGGACGGCAATCGGGTGTTGTGACTCCCTCCCATCGACCTCCCTCTCATGTTCACGTAGCCTGTCATTAACGCAGCGCCCTGTCTGGCCGATATACTCCGCGCCACAAGACAAAGGTATGGTGTAGACGCGCCCCGATGCACAGGGAACGAAGCTAGTCCCGTGCCTCTTGGAGCATCCAGACGTGGAGGGCGGGGGCTCATTTACGAGACGACACATAGAACCCAGCTTAAACTGGCACGAAAATACGACATCGACGTCGTACCTTCTGGCGACTGCCCTGAGGCGGTGAGAAGTGTTGTGGTAATACGGCGTGACCGAAAACTTTTTTGGGCGGGGTGGCTTTTGGCGGTCGAGGGAAGACTTGGAGATTAAGGCCTTTAAGGTGGTTGAAATGAGGTCACGCGGGTAACCGGCTTTTTGGATGCGATTGATTTGGTTAGTTAGGCTTGCATGGGAAAGGTGGGGGCAAGATTTCGTGCAGGAAGAGGAGAGAAGGCTATTCACAATGCCCGACTTTACATTTTTTGAGTGGTGGCTCGTGAAGGGGAGTACCGGCTTCTGGGATCGCTGCTGGAAGCTCCAGCAAAGGCCGCTTGGTGTTGGTTGTAGATGCAAATCAAGAAACTGCAGGCCATCCGCGGCAGGCTCCTCCTTTGTGAAGTTAAGGCCCCGGGAGTGGCGTGCGAACAGTTGCTCGATGGAAGCAGGAGAAACGTTCCGGTCGTGAAGCAGGAGGTAATCGTCGACGTATCGGAAGATCTTGGTTCCCGGAGTCGCGACACTGAGCTCCCTCTCAACCGCGACGTCCACAGCTGACAAGTACATCTCACTGAGAACTGGAGCCAGGCAGGATCCTATGCAGACGCCTGATTTTTGGGTGAAGATCTTCCCTTTGTGTTCAACCAGGGTCGATCTCAGGTATAGTCTGATGAGCTGTAGGAACGCGTCGAAGGAGATGCCGGTAGAGTTCTGAAATTTGACGAGTCCGAATTGTGTGACAGCCTGCTCAACGCAGTCCATGAGAACCTCCACGTCGAGGCTGTAGTACATGTCTGTCACATCAAGGGAGAACAATGTGATGTGGGGACTCGATGAGTGTAGCTCTCGAAGGGTCGGTAAAACCTCGAGGGAACTACTCACTCGGAAAGGCTGCTCAAGTGGCACCGCTGTCAGGTGTTTTTGGAGGAAGAGGGCCAGATGTTTCTGCCAGCAGCCGTTCTCTGAAATGATGCTCCTGAATGGTATGTCCGGCTTGTGGGTTTTTGCAGTGAAGAACACACGCAGGTACTGGCTTGACGGCTTTGAAATCTTAGTCAGCGAAGGAAGAGAGTTCATTGGCCTTGCAGAGAGTTCTTACTTCTGTACGGATTGATCCTGATGGTCTGTTCTTCAGTGTTTTGAAGTTCCTGTTGAGAACTGCTTCAATTTTTTCGTTGTAGCTGCCATTGTTCATCACAACGAATACTCCAGTCTTATCGGCCTCCACGAGTTTTAACTCTGATTGCCTAAGCTCCTCCACTACCCCGGGAAATCCGGTTTCGAAGGGGAGTCCGTCCATGCCTGCAAATCACACTAGAGCCCGTCGCGAGAAACTCTTGTCGGAGCGGCTCTGGGATTTTGGAGGCGACCTGGTGAACTGCTGCCAGCTGGTCGACTCTTGAAGGTGCTAGGGGAGGCAAACTTGGGACCCTTTGAAAGAACCGCTTCAGCGTGCGAAGAGTGTGTCAGAGATACTATTGGTGCTCAAACCTAGCACTCTGATTGTCTGTCCTTTGCAGTGCAGTTTATTTAACTTCACCAACGCGCTCACGTCGAACTAAGTCTTAATTTCGAGAGCTATGTGTCTGTCACGTCCACAAGTGCTAGGCATCGGGTCCCAGGAATTTGACCCTGTTGCCTTTCTCCGGGCATCCATATTCACCTCCAAGCTGTTCCAGCTACGCCTTCGCATGAGGACCCTCGGATTCTACCTCCGCAAGAACATCACCCACCCAGCAGTGCATCAGGTATTTGGATTCTCCTCCACCTGCTGGTCAGCGAACTACAGAATAATGCAGATTGCTCGTCAAGAGGTTTCGCAAGAAATTTTGATGCTGCAGAAGTCCCTCCCCGCGCTCATGACCGCCACCTTTGGGGCTGGATTCTCCACCCACCCTTCGTATGTGTTTCTCAGCAAGTCAGCTCATCGCCTTCTGGAGTCGTCATGGAGACTTATTCTCTCAACTGCCACTGCGGAAAGGACAGACAACCAGAGTGCTAGGTTTGAGCCACCAATTAATATCTCTGACACACCCTCTCTTCGCACGCTGAAGCGGTTCTTTCAAAGGGTCCCAAGTTTGCCCCTCCCCTAGCACCTTCAAGAGTCGACCAGCTGGCAGCAGTTCACCAGGTCGCCTCCAAAATCCCAGAGCCGCTCCGACAAGAGTTTCTCGCGACGGGCTCTAGTGTGATTTGCAGGCATGGACGGACTCCCCTTCGAAACCGGATTTCCCGGGGGTGGTGGAGGAGCTTAGGCAATCAGAGTTAAAACTCGTGGAGGCCGATAAGACTGGAGTATTCGTTGTGATGAACAATGGCAGCTACAACGAAAAAATTGAAGCAGTTCTCAACAGGAACTTCAAAACACTAAAGAACAGACCATCAGGATCAATCCGTACAGAAGTAAGAACTCTCTGCAAGGCCAATGAACTCTCTTCCCTGCTGAATAAGATTTCAAAGCCGTCAAGCCAGTACCTGCGTGTGTTCTTCACTGCAAAAACCCACAAGCCGGACATACCATTCAGGAGCATCATCTCAGAGAACGGCTGCTGGCAGAAACATCTGGCCCTCTTCCTCCAAAAACACCTGACAGCGGTGCCACTTGAGCAGCCTTTCCGAGTGAGTAGTTCCCTCGAGGTTTTACCGACCCTTCGAGAGCTACACTCATCGAGTCCCCACATCACATTGTTCTCCCTTGATGTGACAGACATGTACTACAGCCTCGACGTGGAGGTTCTCATGGACTGTGTTGAGCAGGCTGTCACACAATTCGGACTCGTCAAATTTCAGAACTCTACCGGCATCTCCTTCGACGCGTTCCTACAGCTCATCAGACTATACCTGAGATCGACCCTGGTTGAACACAAAGGGAAGATCTTCACCCAAAAATCAGGCGTCTGCATAGGATCCTGCCTGGCTCCAGTTCTCAGTGAGATGTACTTGTCAGCTGTGGACGTCGCGGTTGAGAGGGAGCTCAGTGTCGCGACTCCGGGAACCAAGATCTTCCGATACGTCGACGATTACCTCCTGCTTCACGACCGGAACGTTTCTCCTGCTTCCATCGAGCAACTGTTCGCACGCCACTCCCGGGGCCTTAACTTCACGAAGGAGGAGCCTGCCGCGGATGGCCTGCAGTTTCTTGATTTGCATCTACAACCAACACCAAGCGGCCTTTGCTGGAGCTTCCAGCAGCGATCCCAGAAGCCGGTACTCCCCTTCACGAGCCACCACTCAAAAAATGTAAAGTCGGGCATTGTGAATAGCCTTCTCTCCTCTTCCTGCACGAAATCTTGCCCCCACCTTTCCCATGCAAGCCTAACTAACCAAATCAATCGCATCCAAAAAGCCGGTTACCCGCGTGACCTCATTTCAACCACCTTAAAGGCCTTAATCTCCAAGTCTTCCCTCGACCGCCAAAAGCCACCCCGCCCAAAAAAGTTTTCGGTCACGCCGTATTACCACAACACTTCTCACCGCCTCAGGGCAGTCGCCAGAAGGTACGACGTCGATGTCGTATTTTCGTGCCAGTTTAAGCTGGGTTCTATGTGTCGTCTCGTAAATGAGCCCCCGCCCTCCACGTCTGGATGCTCCAAGAGGCACGGGACTAGCTTCGTTCCCTGTGCATCGGGGCGCGTCTACACCATACCTTTGTCTTGTGGCGCGGAGTATATCGGCCAGACAGGGCGCTGCGTTAATGACAGGCTACGTGAACATGAGAGGGAGGTCGATGGGAGGGAGTCACAACACCCGATTGCCGTCCACAATAGGGCCTGCTCCTCATGTCGCCCTGGGTTCTCTTCGGCGAGAATCCTAGGTTCTAACCGAGGTCGCTACGGCCGAGAGATAATTGAGTCCTACGCGATAATGCACGCATCCCGAAACATCTCGGCGCCCTCTCTTTCTCTTTCTACGAAGGACGCGGCATACCTTCGCCCGCAGTTGATGGCCTTGACGAAAACCCCGCGGGCCTAGGTCGTCCGTCCGGTGATGTCGTTTCAAGCGGCTTCGCTTCTTTGCGGCTCCTCTCCTGGCCTTTCTTCTTCCCCGCGAGTAATTTTCCTGTCTGACTCGCCTTTATCCTCTCCCTACCACCCCTCACCTTTCCATGTTCCCGCTTTTCGTCCTCCCCCTTTCCGTCTCTGGGTCTCTTGGGCCGGGTGCCGGTGCCTAATAAAACTATTTGTGTTGAAAGTCGAAAGAGGTGCTGTTTTGTCCGTCCCTATGTTTATTCTTTCTGTATTTATTTATCTTTGTACCGGACTCCCTGGCCTATCCGAGAATGTTTTCCTATCCACGTGCACGTTCGAGGCGTCCGCGCGTATGCACGTACCTCAATGCCGCGTCAAGCGGCTGGAGACTGACCGTTACGTTACCTTGCCGGTCTCACGGAAGGGAAGGCCCACGTGAGCACTGGTATAAATGTAAAGTAGCGTCCCGTCACACTCTCGTTATAGCGTTGCGAGAAGTGACGTTCCGTGACTTCAAGTCGCTGTTGTCGACGTAATGCCACGTGACCTACCGCTGACGACGACTCGTCACTCGTCGCGTCTTGCGTTTACTGTAACAGGATTTTAAGCGACTAGAGTGAAGATATAAGGATAAATGAGAGTTCGATTCGTCACAATATTTTTTGTTACAGTGTTTTTTTCAAAGTCTATTTCATTTCTTTTTTGTTGTTGCCTGGTCTAAGTTTTCCACGAGTTCTCATAACTTGTAGACTACTTCATTTCCCAGTACCTGCAGCTTTAGTTTAGACAGAGAAAGTATATATGTATGTGCCGTTTTTTTTAACTTAAGAGGTTTGTTTAAAAGAAGCCATGAAGAAAGTTACACTTCTGCCGGACATGTGCAGGTCGGAGTTATACGGCCACGGGGACATAGTGCACAAGGTCAGGTGTAACGATCAGTCGGACGAGTAGTTGCATTTCGTTAATTAACGTTTTTAGTGAATGGAAATAAATATAATAATATAATAGTTAATAATTAATATAATAATATTAATAATTAATAATATAAATAAATAATAATAATAATAAAAAATATAAATAATAATAAATAAATTTTAATGGAAATAGACATTCGAGTTTCAATTGAAACTTGCTGCAGCGTTGTAAAAACCACCTAAAATCAGTTCCCTTTCGGTGCAGATTTTAAGCGCGTGAAGCGTAGTGGCGTAGTAGAAGTCACCCTCACGTGGAGCAGGTACAAGGCTAGTTGGTTTAGCGATGCAAGGCGCCCACTACAATTTTTCCGTCTCCTATCTAGCCCTAGCCTTGTACCTGCTCCACAGTGGAAACTTTAGTGCTTTCCTGCCTACTCACAGCTGTCAACTAGTTCTTCCTGCAAGTTACTGATTTAGTGGTTCGATGACGCTGAGCAAGTTGCCTGAATTGCAACCCTGTACTGTCTCTTTTCGTGGTCAAAAACTTAATAATTTAAACTAGTTAGCCGACTGATCGTTACGATTATCCCCCTCCTAAGTCCCCCTGGCCGTATAACTCACCTGCGAAGGTCGCATTAATCCAGCTAACTTGCTTTTTTAATCTTGTTAAGCAAAAAAAAAAAAAAGCACTGCTATATAACATATGCCGAAATTGTCATTTTTTAATAAAATACTTTTGAAGGCGTGACTGGTGAAGTTTCAAGGTTAGGTCAATTCACACTCTACCCCAGCGTCGCTGAGTTCACTTTACCATCCAAAGCAAATACATTCCAGCTGAAAAAGCGAATATTGCTGTTGTTTTTCTACGTTAGCGACTACAGCAGGATAAGGTGCAAAACGGGTACTCAATATCTCCATGTAGCCAGCACAAGCGTAAGAAGTATTACTCCCACGCAATTCAAGAAAACATTACTCTTGCCACAAATTATGAAGTTATCCTCTTCTGCGAAGCCATCAGACCAAGTTAGCCTTCTGCTTTATTATTTTTTGCACATCTTGTGACGCGTCGTTACCTGCAAAAAAACATCAGCTTATCCACTTGCTGTTCAGATGTTTACATTTCCGACTGTGATACCATGGGATGCAGATAACCTAATTTGAAAAGTTAATGCTTCGGTCCCCCTAGCTATATAAAATTTTTGTGTTTCAATTAGCTCTTTGTACGGCGTGCTTTATATTATCAACGCATCGCGGAGATGTATTATTGAAAGCGTCGCCTCCTCGTTAATTTTGCATAACCTAATAAATTATTGTTTGCAGGCGGTCTGGATCCCATGCTCCCGTAATGTCGGGAAGTGTTCAGCCCCTAGAGTACTTATATCTTCTTTGCATATTGTTGAGAGCAACAAATTATTCCATGCGACTCTATTACACCACTTTATTGCTCGGTACAAGGTTTCTGAAAGTTAGCCTCGACTTAATTCAGGCGATGAATCGTTAAGGGGCTCGTATTGCAGAAAACCAGGCAGTCGGGATGGGACAATCCTCGGAGCCATTATCTGGGCACAAAGGTGAAAACGTTGGCGAGAAATCTGGCGGCCGTGGATCGGGCCCTCCACACTGTTGACCGTGTGGGCCAATCAGGAAGGCGCCGGAGTTCTCGCCGACTTTTTCGCCAAGTGTTACAGATTGGGGCCCTGATCAGGTGATAGGGTCATGACATCAAGCCACATCGCGACCTCGCGCGGAGAATTCGCAATAACCCACGTTTTGACTCCCTGCAGGTGAGTTAGAACATGATATGTAATGCGAGCCTGATGGGTGCTGCATTTCTCAAGTGTTGCACTTTATAAAGTAGTGAAATTTTGCCATAAGGAAAAAAAGAAATCGATGAATTTCAGGTGGTGGCGGGATTCGAACCCCACGACCCTTTGGTTCCAGCCAGGCAGGCTTCCGGCCGCTTGTATGGCGTGTGAACGAAAAGCAGAGGTTTATATGTCTATCTATCGCGTTCCACTCTTTGAGGTGAAGCTTAAGTGCCCTCCGGTAATTGTTTGCAGGGCTAATTATAATGCATAATTTTCTTGCTAGATTCTGTAGCCAGTGACGCACTAAGAAGCACAGACCGGGAAATATTATGACCGTGCTTCCAGCTACGCTGGCTTCTGATTCGGCATTCTTATTGGCAAAATGCCACTATGCCAATCGACCGTAGGCTATCCCTGAAGAGGTGGCGAGAAAATCGATACTCTCCAGCCCCTATGTTTCTTAAGCTGGACAGCAATAATATAACAGCACCGCTATGGAAGGTGCGTGCCCTAGAGATTCGCGGAATCACGTCCTTCGGCAGGACACCAGTTACCAGCCGAACGCACTGTTTATAATCGAGAAATTCCAGTTTCCATCACCCTCGATTTTTTTTTAAATTTTGCTGTAACTAGCCTTATTTCCTGGAACTTATCAACTGCGAGCTTCAACGCGGAGGCGAGAGTTGTCTGCTTCGTGCGCGGGGAGTAGCGAGTCACGTGAGAACGACGCCGAACCACAGATTGGCTTAGATTGAAAGCGTATAGGTGGGTAGACCTTAATGCAAGAGGTTTGATGTCTTCCCACTATTTGTTTTTCAATAAATCAATAAGAGGTCGGCATTTTGACGTCATCGAAACCCCTGTGCAGAGGCAAGAAGAGCGGTCGCGTTGAAGGTGCAATGAATGGTCAGGTTGCGATCTTGTTTCAGGTGGTTCGCTGTACGCGAGACGAGTAATTCCAACCCAGTATGGTGGCAAACTTAAATCGTAGATCTAGGTCGTTAAATAAACAATAACATTTATCACATTCTCCCGATTGCGTCTAAGGGAAGAACATTACCAAGGTTAAAAGCAAACAAGTTTTACTAATGACATTTTTGAAGGCAGCATTCACAAAAAGGGTCCAGATTGTAAGCCGTGAACGAATTTATTCTGGCTTTCGATTCAATGCTAGGAGTAGAGTAATTGCGAACACTTATTTTTTTCAATGTCTTTCACTCTAGGTGCGAGGGAAACGGTAAAAGAGAGGTCACTCATCCACTTTCCCTTTCTACCAGCTAAGTTATTTTAGCGGGCAGCAATTATGAACCGCTTTTATGCTTTTTTCTTAAGAGTCAGTAGATTCAGTGCGATTCTCGCGGTACTAATGAATCCTGTTTTTTTCTTGCCTTTTTTTATTAGAACAGAGTAGAAAGGCCAAGAAATTATGAGCGAGATATACCTCGGGTGAGGAAACTAATTTGGGGCTAAGAAACTGCGAAAAATGCTATATCGAACCTCGCTTTGCTTGTGATCTTAGTCTTTCGAATTCACTTGGCTCCTTCTTTTCCGACCCGAAGTAAAGGCGGAGTGCTTGTCCAGTTAATATCACTCTCCTTTCTGTCACATGGTGTAGTAGATGCCTACTTGAAAAACATAATATATTGGGGTACGAAGTTTTTTCTTTTCTTTATATTAGGAAAACTGTTGTGAAACTTGGATCCCGGGGAGAACAAACTGCCAACGACTCCTCTGTACACAGAATATTTCACGACTTTTCCATCTGTGGGCGCCTTTGGAGCACGTCTCGTCGAAACAGACCTCGGCTTGTATTTCTAGACGGAATTTTCGTTGTCATCTTTTCCGTGGCGGCTCGTGTTGTCCTTGCATATGTGGTTCATAAATTGCAACAAAAACATTTTGTTGTGTGTGTTTCGAGTTTTCGAGTATAGACATCGCAGAAATTGTTTCTCTTATCGGCTGTAGAGTTTGACACTTCGCCTAGGGGCAAACTCTGTCAACAATAAAAATAATAAAAAAACAAATGAAAGAAAAACAGAAACTGTAAAAGAAGATCAACACTGACAGAAAACGTCGATGATGTGCAGCATAACATATTCGCTGATGTCGGACACCTCGTATGATATGTGAGCCCTATCCTTTAGAAAAGCAAAACAAAAACAAAAACATTGGTTCTATTTTTATGCAGTATAAATATTTTCTCGCGAATTGGGCAGAACTGTATACCCAGTTCCACATGAGTTTTTTTTAAATCTTCTTTTCTTCATATTTGTCTTTTTATTTCTATAGTTTGGTAAATAATTGGACATAACGCTGCGTGTTAATTTTACTGCTAACGCACAGTGCTACCCTCTATATAGGTACAACCAAATACGCTACTATAGTTTGGTGAAAGGTGTTTGCAGTGACTTGGTCCTAAGTTTGCGATATTTTGGTCAGGCTTCGCCACTCACAGGATCCCCAGGTACCATGGCAGAGAAACGCCTAACTTGTAACAAGCTTTGCAATACTAGAAGCCCAACTTGAACCTACTGTGGATTTTGTTCTAAAACGTTAATTTGTGCCAGAGCTTTTCTTCCTTTTTTTTCGTTTCTATGGTCCTTTCTTGGTCCGTCACGTAATTCTTCAAAGTGCCAGACTTTAGACAAAGATACCGCGCATAAATACAAAGATCTAACAGTGAAGCCTAAATATGGCACTTTTTCTGTAATTTACGCGCAAAGTTGCTACATGAAAACCAAACAACCATAAATTAGACCTAACTTTGGTACTTGTTTGACAAATTTTGGGCAAAGATACCTAGAGTCTGGCTAACGAAGGTCAAGTGTGGTTCTACCTTGGCCTTTTGGGGTTCTTTCAAGGCCCTAATTTTCATACAAAACCCGGATTTTCGTTCAAAGAACTGTGCTACCTGGGTTAAGACTTACCCAAGGACGTAACGCAGGCTTGTGTGTTCTTTTACATATCAGCTAAGGCTACTGCTTCAGGAGTGATTAGGACAAGTTTAATACACGAGAAAAACACAATAACTTATAAGCCATAATAAGACCCCCAAATACACGTCAAATATGAACCCGCTATAAAGCAGAAATGCCAAATAAAGCCGAAGATCACTGTCAGGCTTTTATATAATAAAGCTATATTTAAAAATATTGTTTTTACAGAATTAAAATACCTAATGTAGAAAATCTGCTTCTCTGTGTAATAATGCTAATGACCTATGGGCCGTCAAACAGTTAAAAGAGTGTGCTCTTGGAGAGATTATTAAAATAAATATAAATCGTGACAAAATAATCTCGCCTCGCCAATTTTGTTCCGCTAATAATGAATTAATATTGGTCTATTTTTAACTGGTTATGGAACAACGCTGCGCAGTGCTTAAAATTTTTATTTGTGTTTGGTTACGGGCGATTCTTTTTAAACGAAAACATACTCCTTTTCTTTTTTTTTTTCAAAACGGTCTTAGGTTGCTATTCCTCGCTTTTCTTGTTCTGTTTTAGGAAGCCCTAGTTTTTGTACTTTTTTCGTACTCCCACACATCCTCACGCACTCTCACGCCAAGGAACATGAACTGTCTATGTGTTCTTGCTTCCAGTCATTAGCACAACCCTCAGCCGTTAAACTCGCCAGCCTCCTTCGTCAGCTTTATGCACGATTATACAAGCCCAAATGCGCCGAGCCGGCACCTGTACCCTGTTCCACACTTGCGCGTCAAGGTTCTTTCTTTAAAACATAGGCTTTTTTTTTAAATATATGTATCGACCCTCGAACACGCTAATAAACGCTCCGCAACGTAGTTTCAAAGTAAGAAAAAATACCTAAGCCCTATTACTTCTACAAAACCGTGCATTTCCTTGCATTATTAATTTTTTGTTCCAGGAAAAAAAAATAAACGCGATACGTTTTATTGGATTTTAACTTGCTTCCGCAATTCCTATAGAATTTATAGTTTCTTTTTTTTACATATGCCTTTTGTTACTCCTCTTGTTCTTTCTAAAAAAATAAAAAAATAAAACGAAGGTTCTGTATAATTTAACAGGTTTCTTCATCATAAAATGGATTGTTTCATTCTACCTAAACTCACATCGATGCAAATTTTTACTCTAACTCGACGGTTCACGGCTGGCTCTACTGATGTTGTAAATGGTGCGCTGTTGCAGACCTGACCGCACGCAGGCACCGAAGGAGCCACAACCACCATTACTGCGAACTCTTTTAGTCTTCACGAAAACAATGTAACTTCTCAAGTTAAACTCCTTCGCTAAAACAATTTTGTGTTAACTTTGGCAGATGTTTCCAATCTGAGTGCACATCGATTATACTTTTCTTTTCTTCAGTTTTGCGCAAGTCACGTTTCAAGGTGTTCTATACTGACCTTTCTGATTTACGAATCCCGGCACTAAATGTACGCTCCCATTGCCCACCCAAATGGGAAAGATGTTAAGGCCTGCGTTGTCTTTTCGCTATTAGTTAAATTGCAACCTTGCTGTGATTTAATGAGATAAGAAGTTGCAAATTTACATATTAACTACTTCACGTCTCAAGCTGATGGTGTGCCGGTCACGTTCAAAATTCTTCGAGACAGTATGACGAGCAGTAGTTCTAAAATATGTTTAATGAGAGTGAGTTGGCAGTATACGGCAGCCGCGACAAATGACGATGATAAGTTTGCGCGAAAACGGGCAAAAACTGCAGTAAATAATTAATTCATAAATAATTCATTCATTCATTCATGCATTCATTCGTCTATTCATTTGTTTATTTCTGCATTCATTAACGGATTAATTCATTTTTTATTTTATTACTTCTCATAACGATACACAATCTCTAGTTGAGCACATCGTCATAAAAGCTAATCTGGGGCCCAATAACAAAATAGTATTTTGAATGTGACAGGAAATACTATAAAATAACATTAATGTCATAAAATAACAACAGAATAAATAAATATAAACTTCACTCGTGCCAAATGCCGTATGACGAGACTTTTGTTGTAACTTTTATTTGTCTGTTTCGTTGACTTGTTCCGATCTACAGATGATTTTACCCTGATTGATATTTACCTCGAGCCTCTTTGCGTAAAGCGTCCTTCTTGAAATTCAGATAAAACCACGAAGTAGAAAAAAAACATGTAATGAGAAACACGGCTTTTTATTGTTTCTTTATTGACTCTAAAAGAACTGTGTAACACGCGGTTGAAGTTGGAAGTATATCGAAACCTATTACATCACCCCCATGAAGCATTATTAGGACAGCAAGTGACCGATGCTATGCATCGCACAGCTTGTTTCTGACGACATTCTTAATTAGACTGTAAACGCGTTCCACCGTCCAAACGCATTCGATTACAATTGATAGTAATAGGTCGTTTGCCTCGGCGACACAAATCGACCAGCCTAAAAATAGAGATTCTGTGGAGCAGGGTGTCATTCGTCCTGAGTCCCATGAAGTTATAAACATGCTGTAATATATTTGATTACTAGTGTCGCTCTTCTCTTTTTTTTCTCCGAAATATACGTGTGAACTACATATATTGGAACTTACTACGTGTTGTTTTATGATTTTCGTTCGTTTTCGTTTGTAATGTGAAATAAATCGGCGAAAAAATTAGGTGAATATAAGATCGCTTAAAATACCAACGATTGTATATGGGTTCCTGCAGTTACGGCTTATTATATGTTGATCACGACTGTAAATTAGTAGAAACAGTACTTTCCCGTTTTTCTTCTTTTTTTTTAAATTTGTCTTATTATCGGTTCTTGTCTCCATTTCCTCCTCTTTGTACACCGACCTTACCGAAACTTTGTTTTTGCAGGACAAAGCGGCGGTGACGTTCTGTGGCTCCCCTCCGAATATGGGACATGAAAATAGGCTGGGATCCCTCTTGTGGTTGAGTAGTCAGGAAAGCGAACGTCGTCCTTGTCAGCTGTCTCCTTCGTCCCTTGCCACATTTTCTACTCCCCGTCAAGATAACGTCCTTTCTATCTCGGGAAGTTCATAAGGAAATAATAACGAGGCAAAGAAACTGCCTTTCTTTTCTTTTTTCTTCTTTTTTTTTTGTTTCTGATGTCAGTCGATGCTTAAAACCAGCATTTTTGGCGATCATTAGTCTCTGTAGCGTTCCAGTCAACCGTGCCGTGTGCTCATCCCATTTACCCCAGAGAGCCTCATACAAACCCCCGCTCGGTTAGTTTTCTTGAATCGCGAGTTAAACGGACCCTGAAAGGATATTGGGTCGACGTTATACTATAATCAAAAACTGCTTAGAAAACGTGGGTCGTGGCGAATCCCCCGGCGTCCTAAACTATTATCGCTCTTGAGTCTATGAGATTGCTGCATCCGTTACCAAGAACGTAGAAGAAAAATTTAAAAAAATTCCCGAAGCAAAAAGCGTGGTCATGATAAGTCCCGCTCGCGCTTCTTAAGCGGCCAGTGTGATTTTGTGCAAGTGTCATTCGCGTAGTTTTGTGCAACACGACACGATGCGCGGTTATAGCCACGAAGGGGAGCTTTGCCGAAGGTATACAGAAGCTCGCCCTGGCGGCGGGGACAACCAATGGGTTTTCCTGCCGTTCTAATCCTCACACTGATTAAACAGTCGGACAATTATGAACAGTTTCATGGTACGTGTGACTACAGCCGAAGCTACGCCAGGATAGAGGCATTCAAGATGCGTCTAATGCGCATCGTAACGACCTTTGCGCATTTCTTTTTCTATAAACGGCTAGACCGATCGCGCACTTCACCATGAATCCTACTTTTTTGTTTTGTTTTGTTCATGATTGATTTAATCGGGAATTTTATAGGCACAAAGAAAAGGACGCCGTCACGATGCACTCTTGACAGTGCTTGATAAGAGTCATCGGATTGTAGTGTCGATTGCGTTCGGATTTAGAGTGAAATGTAGGTAGTGTAGAATGCCTCGTAGGAACAATAAGCTGGAACGGTCACGAAGCTTGAGACTCACATATTAAAACATTGTCTTCTGACCAAATGCGCTCAAATCTAATACAGTGGCTTCGCGCAACAAGGGTAATAACCTAGAGTAGACCAGAAGTCGCGTAGCTGCTCATGGTTTCTCAACCTATTCACTGTGTAGCAATATAAGATGACCCCGAGGCGATCACTGAAACTCTGTTCTGAAACTCTTGAATTTAGAGAGCTCTTGAAACCTTCCTTCGTTGCTAGGGTCCGTCCGGTCGCCTATGATCCTATCTGTAGCACTGAGAACAAATTTCGCAACGTTAATAACGTTGAATCATATTTTTTTCTTTGATTCATTTTGTTTCCTGTGTCTGAAGTTTTTAATGTCCTTCTGAAATAATAACAAAAACATATTCAGGCGTTGGGAAATAGCAAACAATCTCGGCGGGCTTTGTTTGCCGGACTATTTTTTTTTCCGTCAAGCTCTTCGTATATTTTTTTCTAATTATTTGTATTCCAGTCTTCGCTTTTGTTGTTAGCCATTTTCCGAATTCTGCCAAGAGCCAATCAGTCGGTCAGCAGAACACTCTTCGTATCCCCAGCCGTTTTTGCTTTGCTTTTAATTCCCTAACCATAATGAAACATAAACGATCAACACACACACTCGCTCTTATACGAGCTTGCAGACTGACCCTACAAGCGTTTGTGTGCCAACCACCCCAATATATAAATCAATTTTGCTCTTTCGCCCCAGAAGGATTAATCTTTGCGAAAGGCGGACTCTATGTTCGTGGTAATCCGATCGTCCCGATCAAATTTAAGCGCGCACAGTTCAGCGACCCTCTACAAGGACAAAACCGCAAGAAACACATAATACAAGTATAAACCTAACTATATTAACAAGGTTCGAAGCGCAAAATGAAGGTCTCCACAAAATTGCATTCCAGGCAAAGAGAGAAAACACAGAAGGCAGAGGTATATACGAGTTACTCTGGAGCAGAGCTTGTCGCTTTATATTATTTTTGTTCTGACAAAGAGTTTCCTACCGACCAGCTGTTGCCATCATCTCGCAATCCGACCCTCGTCCAAGCCGAGCGGAGCCCAGACGTACTCTTGATTGAAGCACCTAGATTCTCCTTTGCGAAAAGAGAAAGCGAGAAATGGTGGTACACGTGGCGTAATGGAAACAAAAAGACAGGCCTAAACGAAGTGCCTTCGCGTGTTATGTGCGCTCGAACGCACACTCACTGAAGGAACTGTTTGCAATCGTTTCTTTCTCATTACCTCTGTCTAGAAGAAGAGAGATTTTACGCGCGCGCCGGTGTTTATTTAAGTGAGCGCTGCAAGAAGAAGAAAATTGAAGCGTGTTTCGATTGTAGCGCCATTCAGTGGGGAACACAAGAGGTTAGTGATGTCATGCTGACGGCGTTGGTAGGATGACGTCTTTGGTGTCCAGAGGAAGGATTGAGCTAAAACAAATTGCGCGTGAATGTGTTTTTTTTTAATTTTTAGCGTGTGGCTATATAGCTACAAATTGAAGATCGCTCCTTATGCTGCGAATGTATCCCCCGCGACAAATATGTACAGTCACTAAAAGTTTCGCAAGAAAACAAAATACTTTTTTATATGCATCATGACTTATCACAATACAATATATTGTACTAGCCATATCCCAAGGAGTCAAACTCCTTGACCACTTTTACAATTTTGAAGCACCGAACATCCCTTCAAAGTTGGCATTCCTCATTCTCGAACACGATCCCTTTATACCTAAAACATCGTCGGGCTGGAATCACCTTCCCGCATTAATAGTATTGCCACCCTGATAAGAATTTTTTAAAGCTTTCTTACTAATTATTTTGCGTAAGAATTTCGCGACTGGAATTAACTTACTAGTATATTTGCAATGCCTCTTTTGATGTTTTAGTGGCCTACTCCACCCTAGTAACGAACGTTGACACTGAGGGTACTGCAATATATA
>JAZHYW010059307.1:0-48872 GCA_037355805.1 Ixodes ricinus | reverse complement strand
GTACCATGGCAGAGAAACGCCTAACTTGCAACAAGCTTTGCAATACTAGAAGCCCAACTTGAACCTACTGTGGATTTTGCTCTAAAACGTTAATTTGTGCCAGAGCTTTTCTTCCTTTTTTTTTTCGTTTCTATGGTCCTTTCTTGTCCGTCACGATAATTCTTCAAAGTGCCAGACTTTAGACAAAGATACCGCGCATAAATACAAAGATCTAACAGTGAAGCCTAAATATGGCACTTTTTCTGTAATTTACGCGCAAAGTTGCTACATGAAAACCAAACACCACCATAAATTAGACCTAACTTTTGGTACTTGTTTGACAAATTTTGGGCAAAGATACCTAGAGTCTGGCTAACGAAGGTCCAAATGTGGTTCTACCTCTTGGCCTTTGGGGTCTCTTTCAAGGCCCTAATTTTCATACAAAACCCGGATTTTCGTTCAAAGAACTGTGCTACCTGGGTTAAGACTTACCCAAGTGACGTAACGCAGGCTTGTGTGTTCTTTTACATATCAGCCTAGGCTACTGCTTCAGGAGTGATTAGGACAAGTTTAATACACGAGAAAAACACAATAACTTATAAGCCATAATAAGACCCCCAAATACACGTCAAATATGAACCTGCATATAAATGCAGAAATGCCAAATAAAGCCGAAGATCACTCGTCAGGCTTTTATATAATAAAGCTATATTTAAAAATATTGTTTTTTACAGAATTAAAATACCTAATGTAGAAAATCTGCTTCTCTGTGTAATAATGCTAATGACCTATGGGCCGTCAAACAGTTAAAAGAGTGTGCTCTTGGAGAGATTATTAAAATAAATATAAATCGTGACAAAATAATCTCGCCTCGCCAATTTTGTTCCGCTAATAATGAATTAATATTGGTCTATTTTTAACTGGTTATGGAACAACGCTGCGCAGTGCTTAAAATTTTTATTTGTGTTTGGTTACGGGCGATTCTTTTTAAACGAAAACATACTCTTTCTTTTTTTTTTTCAAAACGGTCTTAGGTTGCTATTCCTCGCTTTTCTTGTTCTGTTTTAGGAAGCCCTAGTTTTTGTACTTTTTTCGTACTCCCACACATCCTCACGCACTCTCACGCCAAGGAACATGAACTGTCTATGTGTTCTTGCTTCCAGTCATTAACACAACCCTCAGCCGTTAAACTCGCCAGCCTCCTTCGTCAGCTTTATGCACGATTATACAAGCCCAAATGCGCCGAGCCGGCACCTGTACCCTGTTCCACACTTGCGTGTCAAGGTTCTTTCTTTAAAACATAGGCTTTTTTTTTAAATATATGTATCGACCCTCGAACACGCTAATAAACGCTCCGCAACGTAGTTTCAAAGTAAGAAAAAAATACCTAAGCCCTATTACTTCTACATAACCGTGCATTTCCTTGCATTATTAATTTTTTGTTCCAGGAAAAAAAAATAAACGCGATACGTTTTATTGGATTTTAACTTGCTTCCGCAATTCCTATAGAATTTATAGTTTCTTTTTTTGAGCATATGCCTTTTGTTACTCCTCTTGTTCTTTCTAAAAAATAAAAAAATAAAACGAAGGTTCTGCATAATTTAACAGGTTTCTTCATCATAAAATGGATTGTTTCATTCTACCTAAACTCACATCGATGCAAATTTTTACTCTAACTCGACGGTTCACGGCTGGCTCTACTGATGTTGTAAATGGTGCGCTGTTGCAGACCTGACCGCACGCAGGCACCGAAGGAGCCACAACCACCATTACTGCGAACTCTTTTAGTCTTCACGAAAACAATGTAACTTCTCAAGTTAAACTCCTTCGCTAAAACAATTTTGTGTTAACTTTGGCAGATCGTTTCCAATCTGAGTGCACATCGATTATACTTTTCTTTTCTTCAGTTTTGCGCAAGTCACGTTTCAAGGTGTTCTATACTGACCTTTCTGATTTACGAATCCCGGCACTAAATGTATGCTCCCATTGCCCACCCAAATGGGAAAGATGTTAAGGCCTGCGTTGTCTTTTCGCTATTAGTTAAATTGCAACCTCGCTGTGATTTAATGAGATAAGAAGTTGCAAATTTACATATTAACTCTTCACGTCTCAAGCTGATGGTGTGCCGGTCACGTTCAAAATTCTCCGAGACAGTATG
Source organism: Ixodes ricinus (assembly GCA_037355805.1). Taxonomy (NCBI): domain Eukaryota; kingdom Metazoa; phylum Arthropoda; class Arachnida; order Ixodida; family Ixodidae; genus Ixodes; species Ixodes ricinus. The sequence goes on along the minus strand of JAZHYW010059307.1, from coordinate 46,735 downwards.
ACGAGCAGTAGTTCTAAAATATGTTTAATGAGAGTGAGTTGGCAGTATACGGCAGCCGCGACAAATGACGATGATAAGTTTGCGCGAAAACGGGCAAAAAACTGCAGTAAATAATTAATTCATAAATAATTCATTCATTCATTCATGCATTCATTCGTCTATTCATTTGTTTATTTCTGCATTCATTAACGGATTCATTCATTTTTATTTTATTACTTCTCATAACGATACACAATCTCTAGTTGAGCACATCGTCATAAAAGCTAATCTGGGGCCCAATAACAAAATAGTATTTTGAATGTGATAGGAAATACTATAAAATAACATTAATGTCATAAAATAACAACAGAATAAATAAATATAAACTTCACTCGTGCCAAATGCCGTATGACGAGACTTTTGTTGTAACTTTTATTTGTCTGTTTCGTTGACTTGTTCCGATCTACAGATGATTTTACCCTGATTGATATTTACCTCGAGCCTCTTTGCGTAAAGCGTCCTTCTTGAAATTCAGATAAAACCACGAAGTAGAAAAAACATGTAATGAGAAACACGGCTTTTTATTGTTTCTTTATTGACTCTAAAAGAACTGTGTAACACGCGGTTGAAGTTGGAAGTATATCGAAACCTATTACATCACCCCCATGAAGCATTATTAGGACAGCAAGTGACCGATGCTATGCATCGCACAGCTTGTTTCTGACGACATTCTTAATTAGACTGTAAACGCGTTCCACCGTCCAAACGCATTCGATTACAATTGATAGTAATAGGTCGTTTGCCTCGGCGACACAAATCGACCAGCCTAAAAATGAGATTCTGTGGAGCAGGGTGTCATTCGTCCTGAGTCCCATGAAGTTATAAACATGCTGTAATATATTTGATTACTAGTGTCGCTCTTCTCTTTTTTTTCTCCGAAACATACGTGTGAACTACATATATTGGAACTTAATACGTGTTGTTTTATGATTTTCGTTCGTTTTCGTTTGTAATGTTAAATAAATCGGGGGAAAATGAGGTGTAAGATCGCTTAAAATACCAACGATTGTATATGGGTTCCTGCAGTTACGGCTTATTATATGTTGATCACGACTGTAAATTAGTGAGAAACAGTACTTTCCCGTTTTTCTTCTTTTTTTTTAAATTTGTCTTATTATCGGTTCTTGTCTCCATTTCCTCCTCTTTGTACGCGAAACTTTGTTTTTTCAGGACAAAGCGGCGGTGACGTTCTGTGGCTCCCCTCCGAATATGGGACATGAAAATAGGCTGGGATCCCTCTTGTGGTTGAGTAGTCAGGAAAGCGAACGTCGTCCTTGTCAGCTGTCTCCTTCGTCCCTGGCCACATTTTCTACTCCCCGTCAAGATAACGTCCTTTCTATCTCGAGAAGTTCATAAAGAAATAATAACGAGGCAAAGAAACTGCCTTTCTTTTCTTTTTTCTTCTTTTTTTTTGTTTCTGATGTCAGTCGATGCTTAAAACCAGCATTTTTGGCGATCATTAGTCTCTGTAGCGTTCCAGTCAACCGTGCCGTGTGCTCATCCCATTTACCCCAGAGAGCCTCATACAAACCCCCGCTCGGTTAGTTTTCTTGAATCGCGAGTTAAACGGACCCTGAAAGGATATTGGGTCGACGTTATACTATAATCAAAAACTGCTTAGAAAACGTGGGTCGTGGCGAATCCCCCGGCGTCCTAAACTATTATCGCTCTTGAGTCTATGAGATTGCTGCATCCGTTACCAAAAACGCAGAAGAAAAATGTAAAAAAATATCCCGAAGCAAAAAGCGTGGTCATGATAAGTCCCGCTCGCGCTTCTTAAGCGGCCAGTGTGATTTTGTGCAAGTGTCATTCGCGTAGTTTTGTGCAACACGACACGATGCGCGGTTATAGCCACGAAGGGGAGCGTTGCCGAAGGTATACAGAAGCTCGCCCTGGCGGCGGGGACAACCAGTGGGTTTTCCTGCCGTTCTAATCCTCACACTGATTAAACAGTCGGACGATTATGCACAGTCTTCATGGTACGTGTGACTACAGCCGAAGCTACGCTCAGGATAGAGGCATTCAAGATGCGTCTAATGCGCATCGTAACGACCTTTGCGCATTTCTTTTTCTATAAACGGCTAGACCGATCGCGCACTTCACCATGAATCCTACTTTTTTGTTTTGTTTTGTTCATGATTGATTTAATTGGGAATTTTATAGGTACAAAGAAAAGGACGCCGTCACGATGCACTCTTGACAGTGCTTGATAAGAGTCATCGGATTGTAGTGTCGATTGCGTTCGGATTTAGAGTGAAATGTAGGTAGTGTAGAATGCCTCGTAGGAACAATAAGCTGGAACGGTCACGAAGCTTGAGACTCAGATATTAAAGCATTGTCTTCTGACCAAATGCGCTCAAATCTAATACAGTGGCTTCGCGCAACAAGGGTAATAACCTAGAGTAGACCAGAAGTCGCGTAGCTGTATGGTTTCTCAACCTATTCACTGTGTAGCAATATAAGATGACCCCGAGGCGATCGCTGAAACTCTGTTCTGAAACTCTTGAATTTAGAGAGCTCTTGAAACCTTCCTTCGTTGCTAGGGTCCGTCCGGTCGCCTATGATCCTATCTGTAGCACTGAGAACAAATTTCGCAACGTTAATAACGTTGAATCATATTTTTTTCTTTGATTCATTTTGTTTCCTGTGTCTGAAGTTTTTAATGTCCTTCTGAAATAATAACAAAAACATATTCAGGCGTTGGGAAATAGCAAACAATCTCGGCGGGCTTTGTTTGCCGGACTATTTTTTTTTCGTCAAGCTCTTCTGTATATTTTTTTCTAATTATTTGTATTCCAGTCTTCGCTTTTGTTGTTAGCCATTTTCCGAATTCTGCCAAGAGCCAATCAGTCGGTCAGCAGACACGCTTCGTATCCCCAGCCGTTTTTGCTTTGCTTTTAATTCCCTAACCATAATGAAACATAAACGATCAACACACACACTCGCTCTTATACGAGCTTGCAGACTGACCCTACAAGCGTTTGTGTGCCAACCACCCCAATATATAAATCAATTTTGCTCTTTCGCCCCAGAAGGATTAATCTTTGCGAAAGGCGGACTCTATGTTCGTGGTAATCCGATCGTCCTGATCAAATTTAAGCGCGCACAGTTCAGCGACCCTCTACAAGGACAAAACCGCAAGAAACACGCAATACAAGTATAAACCTAACTATATTAACAAGGTTCGAAGCGCAAAATGGAGGTCTCCACAAAATTGCATTCCAGGCACAAGAGAGAAAAACAGAAGGCAGAGTGTATACACGAGTTACTCTGGAGCAGAGCTTGTCGCTTTATATTATTTTTGTTCTGACAAAGAGTTTCCTACCGACCAGCTGTTGCCATCATCTCGCAATCCGACCCTCGTCCAAGCCGAGCGGAGCCCAGACGTACTCTTGATTGAAGCACCTAGATTCTTCTTTGCGAAAAGAGAAAGCGAGAAATGGTGGTACACGTGGCGTAATGGAAACAAAAGACAGGCCTAAACGAGTGCCTTCGCGTGTTATGTGCGCTCGAACGCACACTCACTGAAGGAACTGTTTGCAATCGTTTCTTTTCTCATACCCTTGTCTAGAAGAAGAGAGATTTTACGCGCGCGCCGGTGTTTATTTAAGTGAGCGCTGCAAGAAGAAGAAAATTGAAGCGTGTTTCGATTGTAGCGCCATTCAGTGGGGAACACAAGAGGTTAGTGATGTCATGCTGACGGCGTTGGTAGGATGACGTCTTTGGTGTCCAGGGGAAGGATTGACTAAAACAAATTGCGCGTGAATGTGTTTTTTTTTAATTTTTAGCGTGTGGCTATATAGCATACAAATTGAGAGATCGCTCCTTATGCTGCGAATGTATCCCCCGTGACAAATATGTACAGTCACTAAAACGTTTCGCAAGAAAACAAAATACTTTTTTATATGCATCATACTTATCACAATACAATATATTGTACTAGCCATATCCCAAGGGTCAAACTCCTTGACCACTTTTACAATTTTGAAGCATCGAACATCACTTCAAAGTTGGCATTCCTCATTCTCGAACACGATCCCTTTATACCTAGAACATCGTCAGGGTGGAATCACCTTCCCGCATTAATAGTATTGACACCCTGATCAGAATTTTTTAAAGCTTTCTTGCTAATTATTTTTGCCTAAGAATTTCGCGACTGGAATGAACTTACTAGTATATTTGCAATGCCTCTTTTGATGTTTTGAGTGGCCTACTCCACCCTAGTAACGAACGTTGACACTGAGGGTACGGTAGTAGATATACAGGGTGCTTTTTTTAAGCTTAACATAAATGTTTTGAAAAACCATGAAAGTTAGATCAATACGGACTGCGCAGGTAGATATACAGCGAGGGGTTATTCTGGGAGGCTAGTCAACGATCAGTCGGCTTGTTCATTGATAAATTCGTTAATGAACTTTTTAATTGAATGACGTATATCCACGACAAACTATTCACGTCGTCGAAACTTCAAATCAGTAATTCGCCAGAAAGATTTTTGAGCCGTGCGAGAGCGTGGTAGCGCACTAAGGTTGAACTCGTGGAGTACGTACAAGCTAGCGGTTGCGATAGGCGCCCGCGTAATTTTTTCGTCTCTTATCTGGCTCCCAGCGCTTACCTGCTCACACGAGCGGCAGCACAGTGCCTACTACATTTCACTACGCGTTCAAAGCTTTCTGAAAATTACTGATTTAGTGGTTTTCGATGACGCTGAGCGTTTAATTGGAACTATACCATTTTCATTAATTAAAAAGTTAATTAAAAATTTTAACTAATTAGCCGACTGATCGTTACGATTAGTCTCCTATATGCGTCCCCCTAACTGAGACTCACCTGCGCAGACTGACGATAACCTAGCTCTGTGGTTTGTTTCTAAAAATTTGTTAAGCTTAAAATACACCCTGTATACAAAACCTATGTTCCGCTCTCAAAGACATGTGTTAGGTGATGCTACCGATAATTAAGATGTGGCTAATTGAGTCTCTCGATTGTATACGTGATACATGTGCAAAACAAATACAAAGTAAGGTATTATGTTGTTTAAGTAGTGGAGGCATTTGCAAAAAAAGTATGATTAATTTTTTGTGTTTTTCTGTTGCAATTCAGCCAATCAAAAGTATTAACAGTCGAGATGTATAATATTCGTGTTCGTCGCAACAGCTAGGGGGATGTACATGGTGACCTGTTACCTTCTATTTCTTACCCAAAAAGAACTGATGCACTTTTAATACTTTTTTTTTATAATTGCACGTTGCATATTTACCCGATACATATAGACTGGGATATAATTTTGTCTTTATTTACTTTAGCAGTCAGGTAGCGATCAACAGGAAATGACACACCGCGCCAAACTAACAGTTTGTTCTTTTTTATAATCGCCGAGAGCATAGGAGAGGCAAAGTTTGACTTAACGTGTGTACGCTCCTTGCTTTGTGATTCGTCCTTCGGCATTCTTTGTGGCTTATGTCGCAATCATATGATAGTGAGTATACCCTGAACGCCATATTTGAGTGCGCTGTTTTTTGTTTTCTTTTTGCGCATATGTAGAAACGAGCTTACATTTGTGGTTGGTTAGACCGGCTGTCTTAATAATGTGAAATGCAAGTTTGCAAAAAAGAAGAGAAAAAAAAGCAAAACATGGACGTGCTAGCACGCGCCTAGCATCCAGCGACTCATGGCTTCCAGTGAATAGTTATTATTGTATAAGGAGCAATAAATAAGATCACTGCGACTCGACCATCACGCTCCGCGTTCTCTAATCTGTCAGACGCTAGCTTATTTCGTTTTGAAAACTAATTAAAGTCCTGAAGTGCTAAAGCAAGTTTCAAAGAGTCAACCTTTTTATGAGAAATGTCGGCCTGTTTTTTCAGGCTTGCGGAGACTCTTCCTGAAATGACTTCTAAGCAAATGGGAGACTAGCTTTCAACGACGAATAAGCCTCCAAAAAGAAAACCTTCCTTTTTCTTGATGTAAAAACAAAGCAAAAAAAACTAAACAACAACGAGTACAGCGTAACTAGTTGCGACCTACACGATCTGAACTATAAGTCTTCTATTATCGCTATTATCGGACTCTAAATGGTCTTGCCACAACGTGTATACAAGAGACGTGCTGCTCGATCGAGTCAATTGGGTAGTAAAAACATGATGTGACTCTGCGTTGCTGAACACCTACCGCCGCGAGACGATAAAAATTGCCGCACTACACTCCAGCTCACTGGTTGTACAAGAAGCACACGCTAACCCTAAATCGAATATTCAGAACCAGTGTGTGCACTATCGCAGTTGATCCTCATCAGCAAATCCGCTAACGTAGCTCGATTATAGTGTGTCGGAGGTGATCGTCCGGATGCTAGCCAGATTGACCGGACAACGAGTTTTCGCTGAGCCAAGCAAACCAGAGTGGAGTATGCATGCCTAACGAGAAGAAGCCTGGTAGACACGTCTGGAGTAGCCATCTTTGTCAGATCACTTTCCTTTGCTCTTGTGTCGTTTATTAAATTTAGTGGTATTGATGTTGCTCTTTAACAGCCATCACTTCTTCCTGCAAGTATTTACGCACCAAAAAGCTAGGCGCTTCAAACATTGTAATGGTCATCGTAAGTCTCCCATAAGCAGCTTTCTTTTTATTTATTTCTCTGAGCTAGCACATCCTTCTTTACCCTGTGGCTAGGTAAATAAGAACTGGGACCACGTCTGGAGCTTTTTCTGATAGATCGCCCACCATCTTTAACAGTGGAAGTGTTGCACACTCCCAGTCATTACGGCGACCTTTAGTAGAGTTGGGAGCAAACTCATCTTTCATTTTTATTGCTCTGAGTACAGCCTGCACTAAGAATGAAAAAGCTTACGAAGTGAAGCAAACAACGAAATTGACTTCTGTACTCACCATAGTCGATATACTCGTAGAATTTCTAATAAGCTGTTCTAATTGCCCAGTAATAACTTCAGCTCTCAACTTACGCTGTCACAAAACAAAAGCTCTTACCGGTGGGTACGGCACTGGGCGCGATCGAGAGACCCAAGACATCAAACATCGGCCAGCTCTATATATGACCTTGTATAGTACATCACTATACCTTAGAATTAAATGATTTTAAAGATAATGAAAAAAAAAACTTATATTCATTGAGAGCTGGGAATGCCGAGCCGTGATTCATCTTCATGATTCTTGCCTTGCAGTTTGTTCGTCTGTGTTCTAATAGGCTGCGCAGCAGTAATAAAACGGCAGGGACTTGCTACGCCTCGCGCTTCTTAAGCCGCCATTGACTATATATTGTGTCTGAAATAACGAGGCTCGATCTAAAATGGGCCGTAAAAATCGGCGCGCTGCACGTAGCAAGCGAAACTTTTCGTCGAATGCGTATTTAACCGGTCGGTTTTATCTTGTAAAATTACAAAGCGTAGCTCCCTTTTTGTAAAAAAGAAAAGAAGAGACCTAAACCTTTGTCAGGAGATCGTAAACAGAGGGCGGCGACGCAGTACTGCAGCTGATGATCGCAGTGACGCGGGGCGCGTTTACAGCGCACGTATAAGGGCACGTTTTACTGAAAGAAGGCGAGGAGCGAAAAGGGAAAGGGTTACCGGCGCTTTCCCCCTTTCAGGTTGTGTTGAAAGAGTAGAGAGTCCCCGATGAAGGCTTGTCCGGTGTTGGGTGTCTGCTGTACTTGCTAGCTACGTTCGCGCTTTCTTCTCTGTTGTAGGCTACGCAAACTTAATTCCGGGCCACGGGCTTCGGTATTGGCAACAGATCGCCCGGTCATCGGGACACCGTTGCTCGGATCATAGGGTGCACGAGGAATAACGACAGAGTGCGTCGAATGCTGCACGAAGTGCCAATGCGGCCAAACGCAGGAATCCGGCAAGGCAAGAGCCTGCCATCGCTTTCCACGCAGACCCTCGCCACGGCAGCAGTGAGTGCGTCCGCAAACCGAAAAGACGTTTCCTCAACGCTATCCTCTCGATTGTGCTCGGAACATTTTGTGAGTGGAGCGCGCGCCGAACTGCTACTGGCTGTACCGCCGATGAACGCAGGGTACGCTCGCAAGGTGCGTGCCTGTTTTTCTCGTGATAATTGCTGTTTCAGGGTTGTAGAAATTTTGTAACTGAATTTATCTTAAAGAAATCTTGATAATTTGCCGCGGTGGTGGCTGACTCGATTTTATCATCTACAAAACTTTGATGAAGGCTCATTTCCGCCGCCGGGTCGGGGCTAGAATACTGAAAAAGGTAGTTCTATCGGTTTTCCTGAATCGCTATCTCGATGCGCGAGTCGCAGAGAGCCAGCGAAGCGCTCCAGCGAGGTGCCGCTGGGTGGAGTTATTTCCGTTCGATTGGGCGCTTTGAAGCGCTGGATAGATCGCTGCGGGTACGTCTCGTGTGTTTCAGATCTGCGTTTTCGAGCCCAGTGGCTGCACGTTTCTTTGTTCAGAGTCATGGCATCCGCTGGAGTGCGGCGACAGGGGGAACAGCGGCAGCTTGAACGTGCCAGCGATAGGGATTGGAGGTTAGTACTCAAACACTGCACCATCAAATGGATCAACAATTCGTGGCGCTGCTGAGGCTTTGGGCTGCAGGTTCAGATCATAAAGTGCCTCTGGAAGCGTCTTCGTCGTTCATCCACAAGAAATATAAGAGCACGGACAAAAGCAAGATAAAAGCAGCGGAGAAAAACGATCTGCCATGGCAGCAGCTCCAGGTGTTTGCAAAAGGCAATTGAGGTTCCCGTTTTGTGTATCGCTTGTTGATCACTAAAAACGGCTACGTTGAAAATAGGCCCATTGCAAGCTAAACATTGATGAATGGTTCGCCATTTCCAGTCATGCGGAAAGCGATGGAGCTTCAAAACATTGCAGCCGCACTCGCCTTGCCGGATTTCATGCAAGCCACAAAGGTCCTCGGCCAGTATTCGACGCTTTCTGTCGTTATTCATTCACCCTATCACCACAGCAATCGGTGTCCCGATGACCGGGGAACTGTTGCCATCGAAGACTACGGCTCTAATTAGCGTTCAGCAAGTTTACAACAGAAGAAGAAAGCGCGAACTGAAGTTTGGGGCTATGCAGACACCCAACGCCGGACAAAGCCTCTCATCGGGACTTTCCTCTTTCTACACAACCAGAAAGGGGTAAGCGCTGGTAGCCCTTTCCCCTTTCTCTCGCTTCTCAACATGCGCGCCCACCGATAAAACGGTCTACCGATAGATAGACGGCAGGAAGCGAAAGCGTCCGGAACGTGGACGCCCTACCGGCGGGAAAACAGCGAGACTGCACGCAGACAAAATCGGTCTCCAGCGAACAGCACCGTCGTTGTTGAGACCGCGTTGTTCTTCTTTGCTTCAGGTTTTGCTTTTGTATGTTCGCGTTTATTTTTCAAGCCGAAGGTGCACACTCACGCAAAGGCCGTGTGGCCAATATAACCACGGACGTCGCGAGCAGTCTCGATAAGGAGGTAGCGCTATCTACCAGCACGTGCGCCAGCGCGCCACTGCGCTCAGACTCAGTCGTCTGCGTCGCCATCTTCCGTTGACCCTCACAAGCTTTTTGGCCCCTATTTTTACAGAAAGTCAGCTGCGCTTTATTATTTTCCAAGACAAAACCTACATGCCAAATACTCCATTTTCACGAATAGTCTAAATCCGCAACGTGCAAGCGCCGATTTTTACGGCCCAATTTAGGTCGAGCCTCGGTGGCTGGAAACACCTATATATAAACTGGAGTTCTTCTGGTGAGGTGCTTGATTTCCGCTCCTATGCACTCTCATTCCAGCTGTTGCAGACAATTGTCTTTATCGGACTCACAGTTGGCTAATTATCGATAGCATTGTTGTCAGAATTCTACAGCCATAAGCCTGATGCTAATACCAGGGTACGTCGATGTACATTGAGAAACTCGGCCATCTGCTTCGGCTAACGTTTTCTAGAGCTCTTCAACCAACGTTTCGGTCTCTTTCACAGAGTCCCGTTTTCAGTCAGCATCGAGGGTAATCGCTAGCCGAGACTTGAGTTAATGAACCACAAAGCGGAGCTCTACCCTCGAGCAAGTGGTTTACCAGCAACATAGCCCTTGCCATCTGAGAAGTGGAAAGCAGTATGCGCAGACGAAAATCCCGGGGTGTCCGGAGCGCTCCTAGACGCGTAATGAGTCCTGTAGGGATAATGGTTTCTTTGAATTCTCTCCTTGCTGCGGGCCAGCTGGGTCATGCCTCGCTGTTGCGGTGCAGTGTGGCCTCCTGAGGTAAGGAAAGAGATGTATGCCGCGCCGACCTTTGCCATCGTGGTACCTTCACCCTGGAGCGGCCGTTGGAGGAGTCGTGCTGTGTGGGCTTCTTCCCTTCGAGACCCTCGGCGAGCCTTCGCTTTGTTTCCTCGCTGGATCCTTAAGACCCCTGGGTTCCGGATTGGTCCCGACTGGCTTCCAGATCTTCCCGCTCACTAGAGGAACCTGAGCTTGAAGTGGTCCCGCTTCCCGAGGCACAGCTGGTCCCATGCTTCCGATGTTCAGGAAGGAGTAGGTGCGTTCGAGGCGGTTGGAAAATACGCACGATCTCGAAGTGCACGTGCGCCGCAGAGCTGCTTCAAAAAAGAGAAAGTAGACATTCCGAGCTTCTACACACACAAATGTTTACACCTAAAGAATAGAGAAAGGGTGCTTTCAGGTACCTACATTGCCTTTCTAGTAATACACGCTTTTAGTCGGAAAAGGGGATTGGTGCTGCATGCGACACAGCTCATTTTTATAGGGCGTAAAAAAGCGTGGAAATGGTGCTCTGCGGAAAAGTGTTACCATACGGCCAAACTGGCAGCATTACTCTGCAAGCATATTTGCGACCATAATGGATAATAACGGGCTATACCAATGCCTTCATGTAACCATGGACATAGTCCCTAAAACCATGGACAGATGCTAGAAACGCAAAATAAACTTGCACTTAAGAGCAAATAATTTTAGATCAGGGATTTTACTAATCACTGTCAGCGCAGTGGACCCAAAAAAAAACTGAGTACGAAGGTAGAAAATAAAAACCCCGCTTTTTGGGTACGAAATTCCAGAAAGTACAGCCTGAGTATTTCTTGTCACTCCAGTCCCCAGTCGCCTTTTCCGCTGCATGTGCATCGCGGTGTCCACGCAGGTCAGCTGAGCCCTGCTCACGCATTGCATACGAGCACTGCGTCACTCGGACGTATGATCTCGTCAGCCGTCAAAGCGTCGACGAATATTTGAATTCGCATTCGTGGCCGATGAGCGCCTTGACGGCCCCACTATCATCACCTGCGCGGCTGACAGTTCTGTGGTGCGCCTGCGGGAGCACGGTGGGCACCGGAATCATCGCCTCCGATACCCGAGCACGTCACGACCACCGTGATTTCTCGTTTCGCTTTTGGTTTGAGGAGGAATAAGCTCAAAATAATGTCGCAGGTCCTCTGCGTGCAACGAGCCCAGCGTGCAGTGTGCGCAGGGTGGAGAACGAACCGTACGAAACCACCACCATTACACCAATCTGACCAAGCGTTCAGCGCATGCGTGGGCAGATTGTTTCAAGGTGGAGAGGCGGTTCTTGCCGAACTCGCAGTCTGCACGCTCAGTTGGGTTGTCGCAAGTGCAGAGAAACGATAGTTTCTTTGCTGCGTTTCAGCAGCGGTAAAGTAGCTAAACTGGCCAGTGAAGTCAGTTTTTTCACATCTGGATACCGCTGAGACGATGCGTGGACCGTGCCCGCTCATATTACCGGCGATGGTATACACTCCTCGTATAGTAGAAGTAGAGCATTAGGAGTCCGTTTTGCGCCGTCAGTCAGCTGCAGTTCGTCCCTTCGGATTGCAGCTATAGGACCTCGAGAACAGATGCTAGTTGATGCGCTGCCTTCTGAACCCACTGCCCCTATCTCTTCTCTCAGTCGTCGAACTCAGTCTTCTCTTCTTCCTCGCTGTCAATACATGGTGAGCCTCTTATCGCCCAACTCACCGACGTCGTTGAGTGATACGATTGCGTGTACTCGTCCGGACCACTGTCTTGGCAACATTCTGCTTCTTTCGCCTTGTTTGCGCAAGAGGCTGTTTTTACATGGGAAATGGCTTTCTGTCATGCGACTGTTTGAGCACTTTTCTTGTGCCACTAACAATTCGTGCACATGTTTGTTTTTTCTACGTTGCCTGTGCATAACACACGCACAAACACACTCACAGACATATATATATATATATATATATATATATATATATATATATATATTCTGGGCGTGCTCCCTTAATTGGTCACACGCTGACGATTTATTCTTTCGCGTTTCGGCCGGCGTCCGGCGCCCGTCAGGAGTCTTCGTGCCGAGGCCGAGCTCCGGCCGGAACGTCGAAGGAGTAAATCGTCCGTTGTTGCTGTTTGCACGGCGGGGTTTCTTTCCCCGAATATATACCCCGCCTTCGGCCTCCCGCCACCATGCCCGAATTTCTTATATATATATATATATATATATAGGTAGGCAGAGTAGTTCGAGAACAATGGACCGGGGAAACATGTAAGTAAGAGAGTCCGTAGTTGCGGAGTTGGTGTGCTAGTAGTTTATTATGTACGTACAGACAGTTTCGCCGAGAGGCTCTCGGCGAAACCTGTCGTAATACATACAATAAACTCCTAGCACAGCAACTCCGCAAGCTACGGATCTCTGACTTATATATATATAATATATATATAAAACACAGGAATTACAAAAATAAATGAGACGAAAAACGAGAATCTGGTAACAGCGCCCTGTCAACAGTGCTGTACTTCTCAGCATGCGCCTAGCTTTACGCCACACGGCTGAGAGCGCTGCAATACGTATGAGCGCAAGCGCAGTCACATGTTTTGTTTATTTCGTAATTGGGCGGCTTTCTACGAGTTCAGAAAAAAAAAGAACCGTCTTAAGGTTTCCTGGTTAAAACCATTGAATTGGATGTATCTGGACGACGCTCCACAACTTTGTCATTGAACCTTCGCTCTTAATTAAATATTTCAAAAGTGCATTAATTAATCTTAATTAATAATTTATCGGGCAAAATACAAAAAAAGCCTTACTTGCTCTAGACAATGAACATGCTTATTTTTTCTTTCACGTCTTCCTAAAATGCAGCAACATATTTTTATACCTTTGGCTCAATTACGTGGAATACTCTCTCTCTCTCTCTCTATATATATATATATATATATACATATATATAGAGAAAAGATGGTTTGATTAGGCAGTTCCACGAAATTCCGGCAAAGGTTTTCCGGCGAAAAGTAGGCTGCAGCGCACAGAAAAAGTAGTCAGTTCACTGCAGAGGCATTTCTTTAAAATATCAGGCGGTGTACGGCTTAGTGCGTTTCTTTATTATTTTTAATATAATCAACCTTTGACTGAGCAAAAGTAATGCTACGGTTTTAGTTACAAACATACTGGGTCGTTGCAAACCATCAAAGTAAGGTTTAGAATGTTCGAAGACATATCTAGCGCATTTATCGGGCCCATAGGAGGACTAAACTTTGGTATTCACGCTGACTTTTCTTTTTTTTTTTTCTGCTGACGGAAATCAAAACGCCATTGGCTGCTGCTATTATAGCTGTGCTCATGGTCAGGCTTCTGCTATTAGCTGTTGACGGAAATTGACAGCCATTCAGAATGCGCTTTTAAGGCTTTGGTTTTTTTTGTTTTTTTTTATTGTCTCTGCACCAAGATGAAAATATTAAAAAGCCAAACCCGCGGCGGTGAGTTCAAATATTTTCTTTCTTTTTTTAAGATGCGGCAAAGTGCGGCATACATCAATAGTTTTTATAAAGGTAACGTTATAAAAATTATGAAATAATTAAACAAGTATATCATGCCTCTTTTAGCGGACGTGTAAGGATAGTGTGTTTTTGTTTCATACACAAAACATTATCATTCTTTCTAACATAATCAAACACAGCAGCGGGTGTAAAAAACAAAACCTTGTTTTGCTAACTAGACGTTGTAATCGCAGCACTGCGGAAAGAATTTGCAATCTCCCTTTTTAGGCGAACAAGAAAGGAGTCTATACTTTACAAGACGTCAACGGAGACATACGAGTTGTTATCGTCGGCACTTGTCTGACACGCTCCAATTCTCTCCGAGCTCATTTTGCAAAGTGCATGTTGACCCTCGAAGGAACCACGAGGAAACAAACTCGCTCGAGCGTACGTTAATGCCTCGTAGCGGTAGTGATTTTGCGCATTTCCATTCAACACGAACATGGTTCGTAACCGGCGGGTTGTTTCACGTATACATATATGTTTTGATGCCTCCGTTGTGGCGTCTTCTCATCTGATCGAGCGCTGCCTTCAAGCTCGCAAGCCTTGCTCGGAGCGACGTGCCTTCTGAACGTAAAGCGAGGTACCGATTAAGCACTGACGCGACGTTAAAGCTTTTGTATTGTTTTTGGTTTGCATGGGGTTAGCGTTCCAACACTAAACGAAACCACTCACGTTTTGTGGAGGGCGTGTGCATGTGCAATGAAACTGGTTAATTCGATAACAAATGTTTTGATCGCGTGATCGAGAAAAACTATCGAGCACTGGCGATGGCGCTTATGAGCTAGTCAGCAATAGATTGAGAATATAGTCACCAATAGATTGAGAACCACAGGGCGTGCGCCTTATTATGCTCACACTTCTCTCTTCGCGATGTCTTATTTGGTGTCCTTATAGTCTAATGCCGCAACCTTATTGGCTGCGGAGCGACGTAAGGAAGCTTGTGACTTTCCACGTCTTGCGTTGCTTAAGCATGCCAGTTACTAACGTTCGAACGCACGTGTGGCGAAAGTAATAAAAAAAACTTTTAAGCATACGAATTTTTTTAAAAAGTAATGTGACGTTTTTAGCGTAGTCCCAGAGGAATGCCTTTTTCTGCCAAAAACCTATTGATGGAGATTGCCGTGTGACATGGGACGTTGTCGTGTTGCAGCATTCAAGTGCCACCCTCTTCCTGAGCCTTTTAAGGACTTCCCGATAAAAACAGATTGGTTGACGGGTTTGTTCTGGGAGGCACAAATTCTTTATGGGCAATTTCCTGACTGTCGAAGAAACAAATGAGCATTGGTTTGATTTTCAATTTGATGGCACAAAGTTGCTCAAAATTTTGCCGGTCCATCTTCGTAACAAATCTCACAAACACAACTTTACCTGACACACTCTCAACAATCGCGTAGCAACTGTAGCAAGTTCAAAGTTAGACTTAGTCTACGGCATGGGTTAACCAAACTGCAATGTGAAGGAGGAAGCAGCAGCAATGTCGAGTTCATCCACAGTGTTGCCAGTCTCATTACTATTCTGCCACACCTCATATATACGCTAACGCACAAAAACATAATGGGAAGACAATGTATTGAACGACGACGCTCAGGCTCGTTAGCTTGTAAGCTAGTGAGCCAGCGTGCAAGTAAACCTCTACTCCAAAGGGCGTCGCTACACCAAACATAGACTTATCGTGACCCCGCCCAGACGATCAGCTTATCCTAGCTCCAGAAGATTAACGGTTCGTATTTGTCGGGCAATGGGTCTTGCGGGGAGCTAATCCAATGGGGCATTAAGCCTTAGCAATTTCCGTTCTTGTTACCTCGTCGTGTATCATTTATCTTGTGCCGAGCACGCTATCATGAGTTCTTTCCGTAAGACCAGGAGGTTTCGACCTTATATACAACGTCGAGGTGCCCCTACTTCGCGTGAGAGCTTTGTAGATGCCGTTGTGACGTTTAGATAGAAAACTCTACATGGATGCATGATATAAAAGATGAAGAAATGGATCTTGTAGCTGCTGGAGCCTTTACAAAAGGAGCCGGCTTGTGCCGGCTCTTTGTTAAAAGAGTCCACTAATAATGTTGCACACTTAAGTGTGATTACAACGACTTACACCGATGGCTATATATACTTTTCCAGCATTCTCTTTTAGAATAAAACACCCTTTATAGTGGCAAAATAAGACCTTGCTGCCTAGAACACTCAACTTTTCAATGGCGTAGAAAGGGTACTGAAAAGGGTACTTTGGTGCCCTTGTCCACACCCTTCTAACTTGCGCTTCAAACAGCGTTAGCGGAGGTTATTCTAGTGCCTATACTACATAAGTATTGCCTTTAACTGTATACCAACGGTTTCTAGTTGAGGATACACTCCTCAAACTTTGCCATCTCGTGCTTTATGTCAAATATTGAGGAGAACATGCGAACATACCTGTAACTTTCGTAATTGTGGTGGAGTGCACCTGCGAATAAGTGCCTTTTATCGTGTCTCGTTCGATGGAGGCACTTTTATTCGGCGATAAGAAAGAGAAAAACGACGAAAATATGCCGATTAGCGACCCCTGTTATGTTGATTGAAGCTTCACTGGCCACAACCTCAAGCTCTCATGGCAGGCTCGGCCGACGTCTTGTACAAGCGGGTGGAATATTAACAGCGTCTGGCGGTCTAAACAAGAAGCTCTGAAGAGTAGTTTCGGAAACATATTACGAAATTTGCCATCACTTAGCAACTATTGCACAGGCAGAAAACAGCCCCAAGACATTTTCAAAATATTATTATTTACGAAAACGAAATGGGGAACGTGCACTTTTTTGACGATTCTGGAACGCTGATTAACGAAGGCACCACAATAAAAATACATACTTTTTTTCTTTTGAACTGTTACCTAGACGTAGAGACTGTGCGTAGGTAGACCAACCATTTTTAATCCAAGCCTAGAATGCAAAGTGGTTCAGGCCTTGTGGCGAGATAGTTCATGCGATTACTACCAATACTAACAGGAAAATATTTCTGAATTGCGTTGCAGTAAACACTGCAAGAAATCTGGAGAGTCGACTTCCCCTCAAAGCCCTTTAGAGAACCAACGGCTGCACTCTACGCTGGAAGCTGGGTGAATGAATAGGCTAAAAACATGTTTATTAAAAAAAAAGCTGCATGCGCTGTGAAATTGATGATGGCGGAACATCATGCCCAGTACACACTGTTGTTGTTTTTTGTTTTCTTTAGCTTCGCTCTTCGCCCAGATTCCTCCATAGATTGCAGTGATTGGCTCTTCCAAACGCTTTGCGGAAAAATGGATGCTCCAGATTTATTTCATGAGTAAGTACTATCACGGCTACAATAGCAAGGAGGTTGGTCTCATAGCACTGCGAGCACGAAGCACTGGCATCAAGGACACGTCATCGCATAGAACGTGAATTATGGCTGCCTTACCTTCGTAAATGCTTTAGCTCAGACACAACTAAAAAAAAAAAAAAACAGATCACACACACCTGCACTCATTACGCGGTACGGGTCTGCAATCCAGTCGATCCTACTGCAGAGGCAGGATATTAATTCCTTTAAGTGTTCCCTAGCACGCCTAAGAAAAGCCGCCAGTTTCACGGCCTTCTCCTTGGCAGCTGATCGATCACCTTTAAAATTATGACCGCGCTTTACCTGTTTTAGGCAGCTCCGGCCCCGGCCCTCAGCTTTACATCACTCTGAGGAGTTCGCGCAACGTATTGCGCAAAAGGGCGGTTGCTCCACCGCGATAAAGGATGACTCGCCAACAGAGGGATGCACTGGTGGGCTGCGTCCGAGGGGGAGTTTATTTTGTCGTTAGGTGACCATCAGCGGGACTCCCTACAGCAACGGATGTAGATTACCATAAACTATGTCGGTGTCCTAGTACAACATCCATTCTATAGTGTGGCGATTTTTGTTTGCATTGGAGCCGTCAAGCCAAGCCCTATGATGATGCAGAAGAGCGGTGAGCCGCCTACCCTGTGGGAGGAGATTGCGTAGGTTATTTGTTATTGCGAGATGCTCGGCTGTTTTACCTACGAGTTCGTACTAAAGGCTCGGGGATATTTTTTCTTGTTTTCTTTTTTTAACTTCGTGGTAGGCCTTTCGGACATAAATAAGAAAGAGCTCTAAAACGGTTTTCACGATCACGTTTCCGCTCTGCAGTCATTGACAAGATAAAGCCAATCACTAGGGTATATGGAGGGGGTACAGTTAATGACAAGGCGCAGAAGAAAAGAAAAAAAAAACACAGTCTTCTGAGAAAGGTTATTTGCGAAGAGTCAGGCGCAGCCCTAACGGCGCATTCACACTGGTTGTCGAGCTGCGTATGCGAAGCGGTTGCGATTGCAGTTCGCTATCGACCCCGTTCAAACGCACCGAAACGCGGCTGGCGGTTTCTCAGCGATCCCGCGTGATCTTTTGAGACTTGCATTTGGCAACCTTGTTTGACAATCCAAAATCAAGTTTAATTCACGATCCAAAGCCAAAATTTAGATATTTTGGTACTGAAGGTTTTTCATCGGGATGCTCGCACGCATCACGAGTTGAGGCAGCAAAAAACGAGACATGGACCCGCAAAAGCCGCCTGCGATTCGTACGACTTCGCACACAATCAAAGTCCAGCTAGGCACACCTTGGTGACTCAGAAAAGGATGCCCCCGACCCGTTCTTTGAAGTGGACCCTTCCCGCATGAATAGCTGACCTTGTTTTCAAGATAGAGAAAGAGTCCCCCCCCCCCCCCCCCCGCGTTGTTTCCCTTTATAATTTTCGGAGTGGAGGGCGTCACTGGTGGACCGTCGTGCCGAAAATATGTTCGGTACTAGCCGGTCGTGGCTTTGCTGGCAGTGGACTCTCCTCTCGTCACTCACACGTCTATCGAGTCTGCGGTTTGTTTGACATTAAGCTCAAATGAACGCCGTATGGATTACCTATGCATCGTCTGGTACGTACGCTTTATATCTTTAATAGGTTTTCTTTATTCTTCTTGGTGTTAGAAACGTTACGGGTCGAGCTAGCGCAGGTGCCCTCCCAGCTGCGCGGTAGTATGTTGGCTACGCAATTAGGCTCTCGACATCTATATCGACGTTCCTGTCAGCCATGCACGGTGTCGAAAGCTTTCAGTAGTTCACGCGACTGCCTTAGTGGGTACAAAAGCTGTCGTTTCGGTCGGTCGGAGGAGGGTTCCGATGTATTACGGGCAAACGGAGGCGGCAAAGCGACGAGCTTTGGCACCCCGAATAATAAACAAACTATACTCCGTTTCACTTTACGGTATAGCAGCAGCGAAGGTTAGAAGCGCGAGCTCCTATCGTCTGCAGCTGATCTTAATGCACGAGAGCTTGTGCCGCCGAGATGTGCCCTAGCGCAAGGAGCTCGTGCTTGCAGCTTTTCCTACGGTGCATCCTAAGGTGAAATAGAGTATTAAGGAGAAGGTCGAATTATAGGGGGCGCTATATCGAGCTTGTTGATTTACTTGTTGTTAGGGTGCCTACATGTCTGTCTGTTCTCAGGGTGAAGACATCCATTGTTGCCCTGAATATGCCAGCGCGTGACGCTCTCGTGCACTCGATGCGTGACTTGGGTGGTAAAATGGCGTCTATGCATTAGCCAAAGCTACGCGCTCGAGCTGAGTGACACCGGATTGCGCGCACTTCAAAATGCATAAAAAACGATTGGGCGGAAAAATGGCTGAGATGTCACCACTCAAGCAAAAGCGCGCGTGTGTATGAAGGCACTCTACTTGTTGTCCCCACAGCCCGGTGTTTACCAACACAGCATAACAAAGAAATTGAACCTCGCCTAGCGCGGTCTGGGCACGAGCGCTTCGCTCTGACCAGTGCTTTAGTCGCACGAGGAGCGGTCTTCGAATCGTCATCTTCGATTTCTCGGATCAAAAACAAACAAGAAAATACGGTTTGTTGTCCCCACAGCTGAAGCGTACCGCTAGAGGCGTGACTGTTCGATCTCCGCCCCAATAGCTTACCCGAACCAAACCACCGGACTGAAGGGCGTTAAGATTACGAGTCAGTTATTTTCGGGGCGGATTTGAGTGACGGACCTGAACAATCACGTTTCATCGTTGATTTGTCTGCGGCAACGCGAGGGCTGCAGCGCCTTGGACGCCTCACCAGCGACGTCACCGACGTCGTTCGTGAGGCATCACGTCCGCGTCGCGTTGCTATTGGTTTCCGCTTCGCGGTTCGGGAAAACGGTTAGGACAAATCGGCCCCGAAGCGTTTAACGAAAACGCGCCCCAACCGCTCGATCCCAGTGGCTTTGTGGTTGAAAACGCGCGGATCCGCTTCGCGCTTTGCGGATCCGCTTCCAGTGTGAACGCGTCATAAGTCGCTGCAATCTATGGAGGGAACTCGGCGAATGATAGTGCTGAAAGTAGGTTAGGGACTAAATAAAAGAGTCTGCTCTGTGACATTCAGCACGTCACGCTCAATTTCACAACAAAATATACACATATGTATATATATATATATTTTTTTTTAATGTCTAAACATATTTTTAGTTTCGACACTCACCGATCTTCCCTTCGAAGGTCAGCGATTCGCTCTCCAACTGCTTTGCGGGAAAGGAAACATTCCGCATTTCTTACAGTGATGAGAAGCGTGAAAAAATGGTTCTGGTTATAAAGCGAATGTCTCAGATTCCTGGCCATGGGCAATCGCGGGCTTGTTTGTAAACGGTGTGGTGGTCTGTATAGACCTAAACAAAACAGTCTGCGCTGTGACACCGACTATGACGCTTCACGTGCTTACGTCATGCTCAGTATCACTGCGCAGACTGTTTCTTTTTTTAAGCCTAAACGTATTTTCAGCCTCGTGATCCACAGAGCGTCTTTCTGTAAATTTGAGTGACTTCCCCAACAGCTTTGCGAGAAAGGAGACTCGTCGGATTTATTAGAGTGTACGTCTAACTGAGCTGCGCATATTATTGCCCGCCTAAAATTAGAGAAAAGGCTAATAACACCTTTATCGCGCGTTTCAATATGGCGGCGTTCATCGGTTCAAAGGGCAAATGAATTAAACCAGTTGTTAGGCTCAATGGGGCTGACAGATGAAAGAGAACTCATTGTTACAAGCGTACCTCAATACCAGCATCGAGGCAATAAACACCTGCAGCTTCCTGAACGACGCTCGTCAGTTGTGTTAGGATGTCGCCTATACTCGTGGCTCTGACGCTGTTTAACTATTTTATTGTTTCGGAAAACTACGCCGTGTTCCAAGATGTAGGCGTTCTGGAAGACAACAAAAGGTACCCGTGCCTGCAATGCTTCGCCTTACCTTGCAAGGGGAAGAAAGAGCTGTCGTTGTCTCCGGGCGATATGGACGAAAAGTTATGCTGCAAAAAGTGTCTCTTTGTTCGAGGTAAGAGTTTTGGGCTGCCGTGCAATTTAATTTGAACGAGTTTCGTAGCGCTTCTAGTCGGGCCCGAGTGGTGTGACGTACCTGCCGGATCAAAAAAGGCTATAATTTTGAAAGTTAAATGAGCTACGGCACCCACTACATTCTTAATTCAACGTTTACCGATTCCGTAAGCCATAGAGCTATTGCCAGGTTGATTTTCTTTTAAATTTTGTTTTGAGCAGAAGTAGCGCTGCCCTGTTTTAGTATGTGAAAGATTTATATGCAGTAACTTGAATGCTTGACAATTGTTTAGACAAAAACACCAAATTTCGGTTCCGATAACAACTACATTTTAAGGAATCGGAGGTTTTTGAGTACTATAATACACAACGTAAAAACTTTCATATAAAAGATAAATAAAATATTTCGCTCTTTAAGCAAAAAAATTGTAAAATTGAAATAACTTTTTTTTATTAAATTAAAATCTAAAATTTTAGGATCGTCGCCCAATTTTTATTTTTCAGTATGAGCCACTATTAGGTACGTCGTGTAACACAACCCGAGTGAACAAAATAATGGAACTTTTTATTTCATTTTACTGAGACAAGGTATTGGTGAGCACGATTTTTTAATGCTTGAGTTGGAGCCCCAAGTAGTCATATTTCATTACACCAGTCATTTTCATCAAAGCCACGCTTCTAAAAGCAAGAGAACAAAGAAAAAAAGAAAACGGCAATTGTGCGTTTGTGCTAGCAGTGTCACGTGGTGCACCTTTTAAAGCTATTTATTGCTTTAAAACGTGAAATTATTTGAGACATGCGACGACCTTTAATTCGCATTATATGTCATGTTTTAGTCACTTTCATCCCACGCGTGACGTCACGCTTCACGTGAGCGTTGCGGGTTGTTTTGACATTTTTGATCGGGGTCATGTGGCTGTGACGTCATGACCCAATCGACCAATCACGATTTTCGCGTCACGCCACTTTTTCTTGCACGCCACCGAGGCCGGCGCGACATGAGCTCCTTAAAGGGACAATGAAGACGATTTTATTTCATTTTTTAAATGGTGTTTTTAGGCTTTTTGGGAACCTAGCACGCTGCCTAAATTTTTTGTAGACATTTGTGACGCGTATTTTTGTGCCTACGAAAGAACTGAAGAAACCGAAACTGAGCTATCTCCATTCTCATTTCTGGGCCTCCGAAAACGGAGGTGACGTAGGGAGTGACGTCATGTGTGAATAGTCGGTATCGGTAGTATTTAGGAGATCGAGACTCTGGTTACCGCGGTGGGTTATAGCAGCGCGGATGCGCGGTCGTTTCTTCGGATCTGTCAACTATAGACGACAATGGCGCCGCTCTCGCGAGTGAGTTCGGGCTTCCGTTCAGTGACCTAACACCAACAGAACGGGAGTACGTGTGTGGCGGCCTCCGCCATCACCCGACGGAGACCGCCCAGCCGGCAACGAGCGGCCCGCAGGCTCCGAGCAGGAAAGCAGTGAGCAACATTCGCGCGGGCGAGACGAGAGCGGCGCGTTGCCGAAGGACAGGGACGCGGGGGAGATGCCGAGGGGAAAGCGGCAGGAAACAGGTTCCTCCGCGGGGGACGCTTCCCAAGAAGGAGAAAATAAACAGCACCATTTTTGGTTTTCACCAAAGTCGGACGTCCTCTCTTTTCGTCGTCAAAGAACACGAACAGCAACCCACACGTGAAAACTAGCGTCGCCCGAACGAATACTGGTCTTCAGTCGACCGTTAGAACAGCCATCTACAGCGCACAAATTTGGCATGACTACCATTTTGCAGAATCCTTCGAGTACCGTGTTCCCAAAGTAAACACGACACCGACATATCTGAAACCAAAACCAAACGTCTCCCGGGTGTTCTTTTTTATTTTATCTTGTTTCACCATAGTTGCTCGTTGCCCGTTTCGCGTCCAGCGTAGCAAAGAGAAAAACAAATATGCTGTTTTATTTACGGTTTAGTAATCATTTCCGGTCCGATTTATACTTTTCATGGTTATTCCAGCGGAAATTAGAACAGTATTCGTAAAAATCGCGAACCAAAACGTGACCGAGGGCACGTCTCTCGTTTCGACCAATCGCTGACGCGTCTCTTGTGACGTCGCACTTCTTGGCCCCGCAGCGGTCACGTGAGCTCCGCTTCTCCTGGCTTCTCCCGCAACTCTCGGGGCGTCGCCCCAGTCGATCCCGGTACGATTATTACCGCGACTGTTTAATTGATTTGCGCGGCACACAAGCGCCGGTTTCGGCTGAAATTTGGGCAACGTGGCCTGAGACGTACCTGGAACCCAGTTCAATCGCCAAAAGATATCCAAAATTGCCTTCGTTGTCCCTTTAAAACTAGCGCTTTGAAAAAAAGAAAAAGAACAAAACCTGACTGCAACATTTGCCCAATAACATAAAGAAACGGTGTCAAATGGTTTGTTTCACCATCCGTAAAAAAGAAGTGTCAATCGGCTCCGCTGAATTGAATACAAGACTCGTCGTCACCAGCGTGAAATAGCTGAATCTGACACGAGGCTTCGCGTTCGACATCCGTGAAAGCGTAGCTTGCACTGCAGAGGCAAGACCCAATGTCCTATTTGCATATGTTCGTCTTTTTTATATATATTCAAGGACAGCTTTAAAAACAATTAACGCACGGCGTAGCTTAGTATGTTCCCGCATTTTGCTTTGTAGTTCGTTCCTCGCCGTTCTTATTTTCTAACGCCGGAATCCTATTGTCTCTGGATTGGATATAAGATGCTTGGGGCCGTAGCCATGCCGAGCATTTCTTAAGGTGTCGGTGATTATTCCAGAGAATAAGTGAAAATTGCCCCGTCATCTGATCCGTTCATTTAATTTGTACACGCAGGTCTAGGGAAAAAGTGTGCTCTGTCCCGGAACGAACCCTCAATCGTTTGCAAGGCTGGCCTCAACTGCGACCCTCGGACAAAAAAATGTGTCACTTTAAAAAAGGACCTTTCTCACACTATACCAGTATCTCAATTAGTTTCCGTTGCTTCCACCGAGGAAACAATCAACGTAAATAAAACAACTAAATAAATGTTTTTTTATATCGGCTTTAATGCGTGATACGATATTCCTATTTCCCTTAGAAGCTCTTCTTGGCTAGGCGATAAGAGTAAATGTATGTACATGAAATAGCAATATTTATCGACGGCACATATTGCAGTCTCTGTTTAATCAGGCCTGTGTTCTAGAATATCAAAATTAGGCTAAACGGTAATGTTTTTCTCTAGACTAAATTTGAAAAAATTGTTCTTGATTTCAAGATTAGGTTGCTTGTTATACGGTATTATAATTGGATGAGCTATGTTTGTTTTGTTTGTACCATGAGTTGCCGATTAGTGCTCATTTTAAGATATCAGCATAAAATCAAACGATAAAAGATGGAGGACTTCAAATATGAACGAATGATTGGTTGATTACTGTCATCTTGATTTTGAGGCGTTGTGTATTTATTTATACAAGACCAAAATTTAATCAAGCAGTACACATTTTATAGAGATAGCCTGATTGAGTTTTAGCTTTGAAGGTATAAAATAAAATTTTTTTAAAAATTAGGTGGTATACTGACGTTAATTAAAGGCAATGCGAAATGATAAATGTCATAACATTAAAACCAATAAACAACAATCAATTGGCAACTTTCACGCACTGTTCAAACCACAGACATTCAGCAGTGTAACACGCTTATAATTTTATCTATGTTTTTTTTAGCTGTTGTAACAAATTTTGCGATTGCTTGTTTTCAACATACTTCAAACTTATTACGGAATACTTTTGATTGCTTGAGAGTCTGGATATTTCACGCAATTTTATGCTTCGAGAGATCAGCCGCTGTCATTTTTTTCTTTTATCGCTTCCCAACATCGCAGTTAGCATTCGTTGTGCAGCCTTCTTTCACAATACCGTGTCGAAACTTTAAGCGCAGGCCAAACTTTGCCACGGCAGTTCGGGAATGCAGAATCTTAAAGGGCATTGTACCACACCCGCCTTCGCCCCTTCTCCTAAAAAAAAAAATAGAAAAAATAGTGAAACATGGCTCTTTTGCATTGTGTAGCTGACAATGGATGCGCAAGGCAGTTCTCCCGTAAAGGATGACAAATGTTTCAGAGACTTTAGAAACCGCCACAAAACTCTCATTCCCTTTCCTACTTTCGGAGATGTTCTCTCCAGAATCTCTGAATCTCGTACTGCGGCGACGTGACGATGTACACACAGGCTGTGTACCCAATATTCAAAATTTTTGTTTTTGTTCTGTTAGTTTTTCTCAAAATGGCGTACTATTAAATGAAGGAAACATGGAGCAGCTTTGTGGATGAGATACCAATGTAATTAATATGGTCACGAAGTATCGCAGGGTATCCTCGACTAACTACACCACGAACTAAAGTGGCCACGTGGTACATTATAGCTGCGACCTACTCGTGATTTTAGTTCTTTACGTGATCCAATTAAGTAAATTGTGTGGTATTAATCAATCAAACGGGCGCTGCTGTAGCCATTTGTGAATATGAGCTCTTATATGTCGCTCTTTCTGACTGAAATGTTTGTGACTTTGGTGATGATAACCTCCCATGTTGGTGAAAGAAAGCCTGAATCGTCCTTTAGTCTCCAGAAGATAGCCCTTTCATAATTAAGTTTTGAATTTTTTGTGAAATTCAGAATTGCACTATCGGTCGGTAGTATGTTCACTCTCATGTAACTTCCTTTTATAGGTCATATGATGCGTGATGTTTATAAATAACCGATACATTTTTTTAATTTTATATCTGAAGCTAAGAATTACATTTAAACAGTTATATACTAGCACCGTTTGAATCTACAGACTGAAAGCTTTAGATATACCATTAAAAAGTGGCGCAATATGAGCTTAATTCGAGAACCAATGAATGACCAGTTTGTAATCCAGCTCACCATAAACGGTTTCTTCATTCAATTGAGAATGGCACTTTTGTTTCTCTTGCAGAAGTTTTTTTTTATTTATTATTTTTAAATTATTGTGGGAATGATGCCTAAAAATGTATTATTGCAAAACCATCTTTGAAGGCCCGCTGTCGTAAATCGGTTATAGGGTACGCGAAACATCTTTTCGGTGGCATACGTGATGTTCTCCGGCTTGAACAAGCTAGCATAAAATTGTATGAACACGCATATACTTTCAAGGTGCAATTATGTATGTCAATTTGTCCCGGCGGCTTGTCGCTTTATAAAAGTTCACCATAAGTCAATCAAATTAGATGTTAACAGAATCACGAGGTCCATCTTTGAACACACATCTAACTATTTCGAAGATAAAAAAAATATTCATACTGAATTTACTTTCAGAAATCATTTGATACGGTCTCCCATAAACTGCTCCTACACAAATTAAAGTTTTTGAATATCCCTGAAAAAAACATTATTTTGCTTGCTGGCTATCTAACAAATGGAAGCATGCTTTTATAGTTAACGCAAAAACATCGTCGTACTTGGAAGTAACATCAGATGTCCCGCAGGGATCGGTGCTAGGTCCGTTTTTATTTTTAATTTATACCAATGAGACTTCGACGAAAATTAGATCAAATATTCGCCTTTATGCGGACGATTCTGTTCTATACAGCAACATAAAGTCAGATTGAGAACGTCTGGTACTGCAGGGAGATATTGATCGTTTCCAGAGATGGCGCAAAATACGGAAAATGCAATCAAATATTCCAAAATGTATTCAAATAACGTCGACCCGAAAACGCCAACCAATTTCCTTTACTGATACAATTGACTACGTTCCACTACAGAAGATAGACAAGGTAAAATATTTGGGCTTTCATTTTTCACAAAATTTATCTTGTAGCGCGCATTCAAAGGTCATGACGGTTCAACACAACCACGCGTTATATTGTTTTTTAAGGAGAAATTATCGAAACTGTCTTTTCACTGTAAAAAGCACCCATGTTTTTTTTGGTCTAATGTGAGGTTTATTTTAAAATACGCCTGCGTGCTCTAGGACCCTAAATAACGCTACTTAGAAAAGAAAATTGAGCAAATGCAAAGCAAAGCAGCTAGATTTGTTAAGAAATATTAGAATTAAAAGCAAAGCGCTAGTGCCCTTACTTGTCAATTAGAATGGTGAACCATTAAATCTAAAAGATGCCGTCTTCGTCTTAGAAGTTTAAATATTACCATGGTAAAACTGAACTGGATAAATCTAAAGTCACCGAACAACTGCAATTTGTATCACGCAGACAAGATCATTCTAAGAAAAATTTAGAGTTTACCTCAAGGAGCAATGTATTAAAAATACATTTTCCCCAATAGTATTAAACAATTGAAGGAATTGCTTGATGACACTGTTTTGATTTTCTACTGCCCTTTTTTAGATAAACTATCACGTGATAGTTGGCCGCAAAACAAGTAAATTTTCATTCTTGATTGTGTGTTCTCAGAATGCTTGGTCGGCAACACTCCGGGTTTGCTCTGTTTTTCAAGACATCTCTAAATGTGAGGATTGATAAGATCGGCATAAAATACAAGCTTTTATTTCCAATTGCTCAACAAGGTGATATGCCTGTCTTGATACTTTTGCCTGCACAGAAATTCACTTTTGTTGGCAGCTTTATTTTGATTCCAATGTGGATTCCATTTGCTGTGATTTTGTAGCACAGTTTTGATGTGCGAACTTGCTTCCTTCCGTGTGATTTTGATCTAGTGTATTCCTCGTAGAAATGTACCTTCACACCTCCCCCTGCAATAATGAGTCTTGGCGCTGCGGTGTAAAATGAATAAATAAATAAATAAGGTTAGCTTTTATATTTTCTTCATCAGCGACTTTTAATCAACACTGCTGCCGCTTTGAATGTACTAACAACACAGATATTTTAAAGCGCTTTCAGCACGCCCAGAGTGTAACAAGCCTGGTGATTATGTCCCGCAACGCTAAGAGTAAAATTCCTAGAGAAAAATGGCTGGATGTTGCAGGCATCAGCGTAAGCGATCGATATTCAATTTCACCTAGTAGGCTGTTCTAAGAGGCACATGTGCCAAGCCCTAAAACGGGGGCGGAAGTTTCGTTTGGTTTTTTCTCGCGTGTCAACTAAACGCTCATCTGAGACAGGCTCTCGACACCCGAGGGATTAAAAAAAGAATATCAGTGTTTCGAAATTATTTTTTGATAAAGTGGCTAAACTGGCTAGTAAACTGAATAAATTAGATTTTATTTTTGTATGCAATCTCGCGACTTAGAAATAAATAGTTTCTGTTGACATTGTGTTCGTAAGTATGCAACGCGAAAGCCTTTTTGTATTTTACCACCGTCCGCTTGACAAAGTTGGCGATAGGTGGCGATATATATAACCTGTGTCGTCATGGCAAGATAAATAATGTGTTTGCTTCGAACGGTGTCGATGACAGTGTCTGTCGTCACTTAACGAGGAGGCACATTGCAGTGTTTCCCCACACAGTAAAACCACCGTTCGCTGACGACAGAAACAAAATCACGAATAAAAATGTCAATGAACGTAAAGGCGCAAACGAGCTGGTGAGTCTTAAGCTTGGCAAAAAACCTGAGACTGCGGATGAAACCGACATATATACTAAGGGGTCTCAAACACAGCCGAATAATTGATTGTTCAAAAATTGCTTACATAGGCACCGAGGACAGGCAAAAAGAAAGAGAGAAATCCAAAAACCCTCTTGTCACAACTTCATATTTCAAGAAAGAGTATGGTCTTGCAGAAACTGAACATAATTATTTTATAATGTTTTTACGGTTTTACCCAAATACTCACAAGCAAAAACGGAAAAGAACACAAAAAGCTAATTTATTCACGGGGTTTACCCTAAAGTATTTTGTCTTGATTCTGTGATATCAACCAAAGCTAGAGTGGCACCATATCTAGCTGCAATTTGCGTGAAACGACTTTGATAGGGCCAATATCTGATCTTGTTTTCTGCATTGAAAAGACAAGTTAAGTTTGTTAACTTTTTTGCTCTAACGACCACCGGGTTTTGTAAACATGCTTGACTGCTGCTACACCTTTGATGTTTGAACAGTCTTATAAACTACTCACGCCCTATGTATGATAGCTCAAACTTTTGCAATGCTAGAATATAGATTGGGTTCTTTACTATAATTTGTAACGCTACCCCGCGTTGAGAAAAGCTGACCAATTCGAAAACCAGACGTAATACTCCATTTCCCTTTAAGTCTAACCGCAGCCAGCGCTACATTCCCATGGAGACAACAAAGCAGCGCCAAAAAACATCGTCACTGCGCTCGTTCTTTTTTATGTGCGTGTTTTTGGTATCGCTGGTCAAACCAATAACACACACATAAAGAGCGAAGGATTGTGAAGAACGGGCGTTTTTTTTTTAAGCGGCGCTCGCGTTAAGTTTATTTTTATTTTACACGTTCTAACATTTATGGTCTTGCGTGCCCTCACCTCATAACTGCGTTGACACACAATTGTTTCAATGGCGTCTGGAAATTATTTTTTTACGTTATAAAGCCCCTTTTTTATCTTCTTCGTTTTCGGGGAGAACTGTCGTGACCTCTCTCGTTAAAAATAAAACGTGCCATTTTTCGTTATCACCATTCTCCTTACTCGCGAAGGACTAAAAAAATCGGCTGCAAAGCAAAAAATAAACTAACCAGATTGCTGCAAAGGTTTCTTCAGAAATATTTCGTTTTATGGCAATCGATGGACAAAACGTTTTAGACGCGTTTTTTTCTTCTGTTTTCTATTCTGCAAGGGTACGAACATGTATTTTTCCTTCTTGAGAATGTTCGCGTCGTGCATGTACCTTCGTTGATCTTTAATTGGTTGCAACATTAAAATAATTGAAATCGCCGTTAATAGTTCATAGCATCTCCCCGCTCTACCTTCCTCCCCCCCCCCCTTTTGTCTTCGCCAAAGGATAGTGTTGCAAGCTTTAAAAGGCTATGTATAAATATATGAAATTTTCTCGTCGGGAGTTGCCGAAACTCCTAGCTCATCACTTTCGACTGCGCGGTGTTCACAACGGGGCTTATTTGAACTTAACATTATCTCGTCAATTTTTCATGGCTAAGTTCATTCTTTCTACCAAAGGGTTTTAAATATTTTATTCTACTTTTATTGACGCATTTTTTTTTGTTGTTATTGTGTAGCACCCGTTCATGAACCGTCGCTCGTCTGGAGTTACGTAACAGGCGAGGTGCGTCAGCGAAATTGACAGCCATTGTCCAATGGACGTCATCAGGCTTGCAGCAATGCTATACTTTCTTTTCGTGTCAGAGCTGCGTCTCGGCTGATTTGTCAGGGTCCTTAGTTTTTTTTCTAAGCGACATGAAAGCGTTAAATCAATTGTTATAAGCAAGAGGGAAAAATAATGATTTAAAAATGCAAAATCAATCCACTTTACCTTAGTTTCATCGAGTTAAATCATATTAATTTAATTTAAATCAATGAAGCGAGACAATTGTGATTCTTTGCCTCTAGATGTATTTCTCAACACGGCAGGTTTATTGATTAATTTTTCTGATCACTGGAAACAATGCGGTCGAAAGAATTACTGAACATGTAACGTACAGTTTAAATAAACTCTTCTTGATGGTGTAATCCCCACCATACGACAACAATAACAGCTTGAATTTTTTGTTTATATGGATTGAAAGCTTTGTACGTTGTTGTTGTTTTCTCGTTTTCATTTGAGTGTATAATGGGCCGAGAAACTGGAGGGAGATGATGAGGCGAGAGCATGCGTGTGCGTCAAAACGCCGAGCTCAGGTTGGAAAGATTAGTGGATAGGCCTAAAGCTGTACTGCCCATGTGTCCGCTTCATTCGTTGAACGCATTAGAACGCGGATTGCCAGCGTCCGACGTTTGACTTTCGCATTCGGTTCAACGAGTTACAATGGAGACAAAGGCAGCATTTACTCCGCCATAAAGTTATTATAATGTACGCTAGGGGTTCAAAAATGGCCCTAGAGTGCTGTTGCAAATTCAAGCAGAGAGCAACCGGTCGGAAACTGACTTCCGGTAATGCATATTTATGGGAAAAAACGAGAGAATTTTTCTCCGTGCGCTTGATTCTGAGAGTCAATATCACGAGTAAGTTCGTGCGTACTAGGCAGGTTGGAACATTTATCAGTCACGCCGACGAAATACTTGGTCAGTTACGGCGTTCTCATTTCGAATTCATCCCATCAGAAGCGGTGCTGAAACGGCTTCGTATATGTGTTCGTGTACACTGTCGGACACTGTTAGCGTGAACACACCGTCGGCGCTTTCATACGTGCCAAACGAACGAAGGAGATGTGGAAAACCGAGCGAAGTTTAACATCGTTCACTAACCAAAGAAATGTTGTAACTGAAGCAACTACACTTTACAATGTTAACAAAGGTACGTACTCTTCAGTACGACCCAAATAACAGAAGTGATCCATCTTATTTTTCGACGAAGAGACGAAATGCACACGCGTTTTCCCATAGGAATGCAGAGGAGCACAGCAAAGGTAGACTGGTTGTTGTCTGCTTCAATTTGCCTCCCGGAAGTCGCATAGACACTAGCGCCAGTTGAACCCCTGGAGTAGGTTTTAATAACTCTACGGCCTGCACTGCACTCGACAAACGGGCCATAACGTGAAACGTAGCCTTCTGGCGTTTGTTGCTCGAATTCGAACGCGTTCAACGAGTGCAGTGGAAACAAAGGTAGCTAGCGCTTTAGATCTACCCACTAATCCTTCCAATCAGAGCTCAGCGTTCTGAGGTCCCCCTGCGCTCTCCTTTCCTCCTCCCTCACTTTCTTGGTGAAGAGGACAGTCCTCTTTCAGTTTTCATTTCTTTTGCGCTGTGATTTTGTTGCAGTAGAAGTTTACGTAGCTGATGAACAAAATGGAAAGAAGGAATCAAGCTCGACGCTACGACTTACCTGATAGAGCATTTCTTTTTGGTCGTGTTCAGCCTATATAAATCTTTACTGCTTAATTAGTTTTCGCTATTTAACTTCTAAACGAATCCACATCGAATTCATCGAAGATAAAAAAAAACGGTCTTTAAAAAAACTCCGAGATATTATTTAGTGCTCCCCCTCCCCAATTTGAAAAATAATGATCTCGATTTTTTTATTAATTAACGGGGAGGAGGGGGAGGAGGAGGGGAGGGGGAAGGATTGGTTTAAATCACCATAGTAAATCTGGTCTGTTTTTACTCATATCGACTTTTATTCCCCGCCCTGGTTATATGTAAAGCGATTGGATCCGGCACCTATTGTATTTGTGGAATATTGGCGGAGTTTTAGTGTTAACAAAAAATGTCATTCTTAATTAACAGCGAAACATCTCATCACGTCGTCCTCTGAGAAATTGATTTTGAAATTTCAGTTCAGCGTACAGACATGCGTTAGATCTCAACGAACATAAATTTTAGAATAATAAACAGATTTGACCGACGGCTTGCATGTGGTCGTCCTTATAGGCTTACAATTTTATTTTCATAACTAAAAAATTGCGTTTTATTTTTCTAAGTAAGCATAACTGTCCCATAGAGCTTAGTAAATGTGCCTTGAGCCTTCCGATTGCTCACTGCGTTTCGTAGCACATGTCAAGTGATAATCAGGACATAAATTCATGTCTGTAGAATTTTTGTTTTTATGAAGGCCAGCACCATAAAAAAATTCAGATCATAAATATTGACCATACAGAACGTGCTTTCGCTCAGTCTGTCACTAAAGCTATGGAGGTTTTCGATAATTTGACGCCATCGAAATTTATTCTAAACTAATTCATGCAGTGTTAAATAAGCTTTGTGTGTTACGATTTGTGTGTGGTTAATAGAATGTATTTCTTCTGATGGATTTGCTTAAACGTTCGTATGTTCCCGTTTAAGTTTCATATTATTTATAACTGTGCTAGAAAGGTGACTCCCGATATATACTTTGCAAAATATTTAATAATATATTGGGATATAAGCTGTCACCTTCTAATGCATTTTTATGGAAATTTTGAAATCATGTACCTTAAAAACAAATTATTCAATTTCTTTAACACTTTCTTTGAAAAAGTGAAGATTGCAATCTAATATATCTCTGCAACAGGGTCATTCACGCTATAAAGCCGGGATCACAAGGCTCATATATCATACTCCTACACAAAAGACAATCTGCATACACGACTCACCGCAATATCGGTGATTCTGATGCCACGTGACAAATTTTCTTTTGAACCCATTTCCATGCGGCATTCGAAGCAGGAATCTTCCGCCGACTCGCGGATTAAAGCTTTCTTTTTCCTGCGTGCTAATTTTTTTTACTGGGAACTTCAGTGTCCGGAACACGTCTTACAGTAAGCTTGTTGTTCTCGTCCTCATTTAAATTAAATCAAGTAGGGTGAAGTCATGTGGGTTTTTGCACGAGCTGCGCAATTCGCAAATTCGAGAAAGAACGATGAGATGTTGTACTACGCCCTGTCATCACAGTCCTATGTGGCAAGGCTTTTTTGAGTGTACGTCTTTTTTGCCGAAAGGAAATGAAATGCTTCATCGGCGTCCTTTGAAACGATACTCGTGGCCCTCGTCATGGAATTGAAATTCGGTGGACTTCAGCGTAAGCCATTGACATGGGAGCACGTACAAATATTATCAAGAAGCTTGGAAGCCACACCCACGTTAAACGGGTACCGTTAACCGCAGTTAAGTCACCCTTAACTGCCGTCACGCTTCCCCACAGTCACCACACTATACTCTTCGACAGCTATTTCAGAAAAAAGTGAAGAGCGCGCGTGCACGGCTTTGACGCGCTCTCAAGATGCGTAACCGCACGTGTGTCCTTAACTTTGACTGCATGGTCAAATAACGTTGTCCTCAAGTGCAGTGTTGTAACTTTGGCTTAGCCTGACTGCAGCTAAGTGCCAGTGCTACTAGGTTATAAGATGTGGTATTCTATGCCTTAGACACAATGTACGATGCCCTCATATTTCTTGTTTAAAACAATCGTCGTCTCTGCCGAAAACATACCTCGTCCATAAGCAAACCCGAATTCGATCCAGCTTCCTGTCACCACGTTGTAGAGAAGAAAATCGGCGCTTCTCCAGGAAGCAGAGTGGCGTCCAACGGATTTCAAGCATCCAAGTCGTACTGGGTGTCTTCCAGACTTCTCGATGCTCGCCAAAGCAAACTCCAAGACGGTTCTCATTAAAGCAGCTTTGGGCGATGGCGGTGACACATTGCAGGATAAGGGGGGAAAGGGGGGGGGTGTTGCCAGTGGGGTTGGGGCCAAGCCGACGGGTATCGATTGGGGGATTTCTGCGGCCAACCATCTTTGGGCCACTCTGTCTCTCGCCCTCCAGCACGCGTCGTTGTCATGACCGTCTTCTGTCTAGAAGTCTTCGAGGATGAAGAGTAGCGTGAATCTTGAATTGCTATCTCCGCTACGGTGCGTGAAATGCGTCTTCGTCTGGCGTGTTTAGCAACTCCACCCCGCCCATACATTAAAAGTGGTCCCGAAACGGCAACAAGTGATGTGACAAAAGTCGACATGTCATGTTTTCGAATGTCGCTAACTCGACGGTTTGCGCTAAAAATCCAGGCAACGCCAAAAATAAAAATGCGAGCAAACGCTAAGTGTAGCTTTTATCGTGCAGAGCAGTCCTAACTTCTGGTTGCCGAGGCTTCCAAGAACAGTCAAGCTCGACAGCGCGCGCCCAGCTGCATAAGATGCGTCGGCCACGTCCAGTACCGCGGCTGTCACACCGCCAGGATAGCAGCCGGTGGCGACATGACACTTCTATGAAGTCATCAGGCGGAAATTGAGAGGCCAAATTTTGGGACGCGGTAAATTCAATGGTAAAAGACGCGTTGAAGACATTACACTTCTGCTGTGGCACGTTCTGCACTCTAAGAGAGCGAGGAAACGTCTACTTTCCCGAAGAGCATTTGGAAGAGCCACCACCACCGTCTACGCAGAGAGCTCCGGAAATGATGAGGCTGGAGATATGTTTAGGCCTAAAATATACAGTGTGCCTGCGCCGTGGCATTAGGCATGGTGAAACGTCAAGCTCGGTACCGCATGCGTAGAGTGCTCTTGTTTACGTCTAATCATATTTTCAGCCCCGTCATTCGCCGATCTAGTTCCCATTGACCTTCGTAAGTGTGACGTCACTGCTCCAAAAGAACCGTTGCTAGGGGCGTCTGCTTGTAGACGAATACATGGGACTGGATTTAGTTCCGAAAGAATAATTGGTCAAAAGTCAAACGCAGAATTTAAAACGTTTAAACAAATAGATATAGGAAGCTTAGATTTCACACTCACGAAGAGACAAGTCTGCCGAGAATCAGTTGTTTCTGAAATACTAGCGACGACAACTTCCGGTCCTCGAGACGTCTCAGCTGCCTTCTGCAGACTACGAACGCATGGCGAACGTGCATGATTGAAGTATGCCGTCTGCAACAGTTTGAATAGTTGCAGTGATACGATTTTGATTTTGTATTTATTCTCAGCATGGCAGGCCGAAGAAAACTCATCAGGTTTATAAAAACGAATTGTGTTTGCGTGCCATCCGGGATACTGTCTGACGAAAATCATCACAAGCATGGAGATCTGCAAAAAATACTGCGAGAAAAGCATCTGTTTATAACATGTCATCAAAGCAGCGTTGGAACCTCTTTTGATTTTGCAGTTGACGTGCATTCTGATGAAATACCAATTATTTTGACTCTAACATGAGCTGTTCGAGACCCCAAACTTCGTTGTTCAGGCTCGCAATATGGGTGTGTTTCGTACCTGCCTTGTAATCCTCAAACTGAAA
The DNA here is from genome assembly GCA_037355805.1 of Ixodes ricinus. Lineage (NCBI taxonomy): Eukaryota > Metazoa > Arthropoda > Arachnida > Ixodida > Ixodidae > Ixodes > Ixodes ricinus. The sequence goes on along the minus strand of JAZHYW010059307.1, from coordinate 10,785 downwards.
AAATGCTACTGATTCTTCAGTTTGAGCAAGATCCCAAATAGCGAAGGAACTGGATAATAACATCGGGTAGGTTATATATGTATGCGTTACGGACATTTCTTTTCATCCCACAAATGTACACTGAAGCTACTGTGCTTTCAGAAAACCTTGAAACGTGTGCTGGCCTGCACTTCGACCTTGATACGCTTCACGTCGTCGTCGTACATGATTCGGCTTCACAGTGTTTTCACCTCGAATTTTCCGCTTGCTTTCAAACGTATTTATTTAACAACCAATCAAATATTGCGGAAGAGAGCTCCACGGGGAAGCGTTCGCACGCACGCGCACCTCGAGCGTCGGTCAAAGCTGTGCACGGGCACTCCGAAATCCCATAGGAAGTTGACCCCCAAAATAGAAGTTTCGTCGATCGTCCCCAACTAGAGCCAACTAAATGAGCTGCGCTTAGAGTATCGGCACTCCGTTCGTGGACATTGTTGTGGGCGCCGCCATTTTGGTTCGTATGCAGAGGAGACGCAACTGCCGATCGTCATGATTCAAAAGTGCGACTTCCTCGGCATTAGATTCCATGTTAAGGGCCGCCCACACTATACTTCGTTTCAGCTTGGGTCCAGACGCAGGCGATGCTACAAGCGCGAGCTCCGTGCTTTCAGCGTCCCTGCCAAGCACGCGCGCTCGTGCAATGCAAGCACTGTTCAGGGCCACACGCTCGCGCTCGTAGCATCGGCTGCGTCTGGACCCAAGCCGAAACGAAGTATAGCGAGAAAACGCGCGTGCCACGCCGATCGCGGCGAATGTCACGTGACAGCACAGGAGGCCTCGCGCACTCTTGAAGCATTCGAGCGAACGCATGATTTCACGCGCTAAACCGATTTTGCGGAACGCGTTTTTTAACGCGATCGGCGCGCCGCGCGCGTTTTCTCGCTAGTGTGGGCGGCCCTTAAGAAGGTCATGTAATATTGCTTTGCCCTGTCGCGAACTGTTTAAACATTTGCGGAGGGTGGAAAAGCGTTTCCGGTGATTTCATAATGAAGCTTCAGATAACTGGCAACCATGATTTTAAGACACAATATGGCCAAGTGTCGTTACTCTGAAGCGTAGCTTATTTAACGTGCACTAGTTCCAACTTCATCTCAACACAGTCGCGTGCACGCCCTCAGAAAGAACCACTGAACCCGCGAAGGAACCGTGCCGTCTGCTAGCATGGTTAAACCTGTCGTGAAACTTTATTACAGGCTTCTATCATCGTTTTGTGGTACTGAGACAATATAAAATGCATTCATGATTCGATATTGAGCAGACACAATGCTTACTAAAAATTATGTACTTTTTTTATCAGGCGAATTCTAACTTCGCGTGGAGCCCCCATGCATTTGCCCATAACGACGGCCCGAGCAACGGTTCGTCAAGGAGCGTAGTGCCATGTTGCGACGTCATCACTTACGGGGTCAAATGTAGGTTGCAGGACTCGACTCTCACAAGTGCTTTCGGGGAAACTAGACGCTCCAGATACTTTAGAGCAGGGGCCGGTAATCCACGGCCCGCGGGCCGCATGCGGCCAGCGGGGCAGTTTTTTGCGGCTCCCGGCACGACCCAAGAAAATATTCTCCCCACCCCCTGGCAGTTTCCTCACAGACCCAAGAAACACTCGGAAGTTAGCACCACAAATTGTGTTAGGGAGAGCTTCCATTTGGCATTGTTCGGCTTCCCCATGCTTGGGCAAAAAACCTCTTCACTTCTTTTTTACTATGAGCGAAACGATCGACATAATCCATACGCCAGGTGCCGAGAGCCGGAATCTGACGTCCGAGCGGTCACACTCTGTCCAAGCAAAACAGAATTCTAGAGGCACATTCGTTTCTTACATATTTCTGCATGATCATAATCGAAATATCACGTGCACCCCATTTTCAACCATGAAGGGTTACTACATTCGACTCTTACGGGCTTATTAAACCATATACCGTATTTTCCGGACTATAGTCCCGGACTATACATGTTTAAAAGTTGAAATTTCAGGCTGCGCGGACTATCTACGCGTGCGGACTATACAGAAATTTTATTTTTCAATCTCGTTGATTATGACGAGACGCGACGGATTTTGTGAATAAGAGAGTATGCTAATGATGATTTATGTATATTATCGGCTTGTTTGTGAGCTAAGAAAGCAGACATATGTTAAGGTGTGCCGCGTATTGGAGGATTTTCGTGTCGACTAAGCCCCAGGTGCGGACTATGCACTGGTGCGGACTATGCACTGGGTGCGGGTTATCTAAGCAAAAACTTTTATTTTTGACCCCACATTTGCCCCTGCGGACTATACACCGGGTGCGGACTATAGTCCGTAAAATACGGTACGTATGATTAAAACCGTTTCTCGCTACCACCGCTAGGGGATTCTTTTCGGCTTCTGGTTGGTCAGGAGAGCATGTCAAGCCTCTTTCTGAGTCTGGTGATCGCCCTGGCTCTGCCCGCGCCTCCCATTGACCAAACTTTGTATATACACGGCTCTGCGACAGTAGGGTGAGTATCCATGGTGGTTGCGAGCGTGCACCGCGTGCACGCGCACGTGTGGCGGCGCGTGCGGACTGAAGCGACTTTCTGCTGCCCTGTCGACTGCAGCGCCGCGATTTCTGCACACGCAGCCCCACAAGTTCCCCTGCGAGTCTCTCCAATCGAAACACTACCCCGTATTCTAGTCCACTGTAGCTATGGGACGTTCTGGACTTTTGGACAATTGCAGTCGCGGGGGCTTCTCAAATGACATCAGGGGCGCGGAAAAAGCAAACGGTCGTGAAAATTCCGCTAAAGCCGCTGACAGAGGAGCAGTCTTCTGCTCCTAGAACTTCACTGTTTTGATGCTTTGTTTCATGTGGAATCGTGTTCCCGTCTTTTCCGGCTTGATCGATGATGGTATTGACGCCGGTCGGGAGGAACCCATGCGCCTCTCACGCTGTTTACAGAGACGGGGCGAGATATTGGAAATCGTTGTTGCAAACGGATTCGAGCTGAGAATTTGCCAAAAGTCATTCAAAGCCGACTGAAACTGTCTAAGGGGCAAAAATGAATCAATTTCTTAAGGAACGGTTTACTGAGACTGGCTAAAATAACTTCCGCGCCTATTTCTTTTTCTATGTCTATCGAATTTGTGTTTTCTCTTGCGATGCCGGATGCGATATGCCATACATTCACTGCGCGAAATTAGGTATTTGGGCTCAAGTAGACGCAGATCAAAAAGATAAAATGAAATTGTGGGTAATTCGCCACCGCCAATTGGTTTTAATTAAACTTTTGATAAAGAATTCTGCTGACAAAACAGTAATGCACTTATCGAAATAAAACATGCCCAGAAAATGTATCACAACGGCTTTTTCGCGATATCTTTTTTTTGCAGGCTTGCTTGTAATTATTTTGTCCTAACAACCGTCCTAAGTCAAAATGTTTTTTTTTGTTTTTAAAGAGTAGAAACATTCAACCAAGGAAAGAATAAAAAGATCCCGGCGAATGAAGAAGCTCAATGTACGACTAGACACCCCCAATAAAACATACATGCATAAAAACAATGAGCATAACATTTCACCTGCCTATTACCCCACTCTAACTAGAGTGGCTCTAACTCTAACAGCAACGAAAATATCCGTTCTTGAAAGGTTTTTTGACACCTCGTGAACCCATTCAGCTCGTGTAGAACGGTTTCACCTCAAGCGCTAGCGCCCCCTGGCGCACTAGAAAAGGCAACTGGACGATGAAGAACTCCTTCGCATAAAAAAGGGGCCTAAAATACCTCCTCATGGGTTTCTACTGAAAACCCTTTCAGGAGTGCTTTTCTATCTCTTACTTTATTAATACTGTTAATATATTTTGACATTGTTACAAGAGTGGACTAAACATAATGTCGCACAAGTTGCACTTGCTGCGATAACTTGGAACAAAAATTTAAAAAGTTAGTAGTATTTAAAACATCGGGTGGCAAACTATTCCAATCAATAATTGTTCCGAGGAAAGGAGTATTTAGATGCGTCATTTTTTGTAACTTTAGACCAACTCACGTTTACAAACAAGCTGGAGTGCCCCTAGTGGACGCCACCGGCGCTGCGCATTCGGGGTAGAGTGTGAGGAAGAAGCTCACCATCGTCCATAAATAAACCAGTGAAATGTGATCTTGCCGGCGTCGGTGTGAGTTCCCGTGCTCTTTTTCACGTTGGAATTCCGGAATTCAGTGCAATCTGGTGACTCAAATGGCAGTTTAACTTTTACCGTACTGATGGCGGTAGTAGTGAACCTGTGGTCTGCAGTATTTTATGGCGCATCGGCACCTTCGCAAGTCAATGGTAAACGAAAATGTGCGCTTCAATGTACAGTTCTTTTTCAATCTCTTTCAGTGTCAATGACGAAAAAGATGCAACCAGTCAGAATTAAGCGCCAACTCACATAGACGCCCGGATAAAGTTTTATACATACAGGGGCTTTGGAACCGAACCGAGTATGTGCACTAACACATTGATTGGGCCCGAAATAGAAATGAACGCTTACGTACACCTTGCATCCAATTCCTACTTCAAGTCACGCTAACGTCTAGAATATATAGGCCTCGAATCATCTGTTTAGAAGCATCTTCAACTTCTTCCTTCATTAGTAAACAGAAGACCGCCATTAGTATAGCACATATGCCATTTTCAGGTGATGATAGTGGCCCAAGGGGCCAGACTGAATTCCGGAAAGGGTCTAGTATTCTACGTCTTCCTGCAAATGTCTGCCTACTTGAGCGCCTCAGCGAAATTGCCGAGGCTCGTTACACCGTAAAACTTCGCGTGAACACTGTGACATGCGGTGATTCATTCCGCGTGGACGCCACAGAATGGACGCTAGAGCCTGATTTGCATGATGAAATTCCGCTCCACAATTTTCAGTCGCGACGTCGCTCGGGCTGCAAAAGCGTAAACCGTAGCTGAGATAGTTAATGTCAATACAGAAAATCGCAAGCAGAATCGGACCAAGTGAATCAGGCATAACAATTCGGTGATGGCCACTGGCAACAATGATCCACATCTACCTGTATTTACGGTTTACACCAAACCTGCTTTCGCCAACCGACCCTTAAACTTAAAAGTATTTTTAGGCCTCCACTTACTTCTTATCCCAATTACCTGACCAAAGTTTGTTCTACGGGCCGGTGTTCTCAGAGAGAGAGAGCAAACGACAAGCAGAAACGTTTGAAAGAGCAGACGACAGTTCAAATGATCGGCGTGGCCGTTTGAACTTGAAACGCACTGAACGTAGTCCACAGGTGGTCCATACAACTTGACGGTTTTCCTACGTTCATGTTGGAACAGAACAAATAAATCTGATGACCACAAGTATCCGTGAATTCAACCCAATGTGCTTCCCGCCCAAGATATCGTGGTCCGACTACGTCTGGTTTCCCCTTTTCACGGCACATATCCACATTCTCGGACGAACCGAGCACATGAAATCTGACCTTCAAACCTTTCTTGGTTCTTTTGGTACAACCCCAGTCACGGCGTTTTGACGAGAAGGCGGGTTTTTTACAGGTTTCCTTCAAAATAACGCAGAAATGCACGTCCCACATGCTGACTTCCGCCCACAACCCCAGACCGGAAGTGCGCTCGACGCGCCACCACCGCTCAGTGATATAACAGATTTGAGTTCGTGTATATGGTTTTATTTTTCTGCTATGAAAATGCCTAGAAGACCTGGGGGCAGAAAATATAATATAATCATCTTTGTCTATTCCAAGCTTGTCGTTAACGATAAGGTAGAGACATTTTAGACGATTCCTCCTCCTTTCTTTTCTGTCATGTTTCCAGGCCCGCCTGATTACAAAGTTTTGTGGGGGGGACACATAAAAGGAACACATATTGTACACAAAACACATTGCTAATCTCTGAATTCATCTAGAGTTCTGAAATACAACATGCTGTGTGGGGATCCCAGATGACACTTGCATACGAGGGGCGTTCATAAAGTTCGTATTATTGTCACGAAGGAATAGAGATTCAGCAATCAAACTCGAGTAGGAGTTGAGACTTTCTCTACATGTTCGCCACCAAAAGTTACCCACTTTTTCCAGCAATGCACCACATGCCGGAGGCCATTGTTATAGAACTCCTCGTCTTGAGTGTTCAGGAATCGCTCCACTTCAGCAATCACTTGGTCGCCGTCCTTGAAATGCTTTCCTCTTATTTGGCCACACTAGAAGCGTCTGTGCCATTTAACCGAAAGTGTCGTAAACTGGGAGGTTGTCCCCGATCAACGCTTCCAGATTGGAATGAATATCCTTGGCATTGCTTCCCTTCAAATGAAAAAAAAAAAAAACGGATCACTGCATGTGCTTGGCACCAACGGGCGGTGCCATTTTTGTTTCGTCTCCCTAGCGGCGTTCCGAGCTACTATAGCATGCGATGTTTATACTGTGCGGAAACTAGAGGGACGCGCGCTCATGTTGATGCCTGTTTTGTTCCGTTTCCTTTAATTTTTTGTGCCGATAATACGAACTTTATGAACGCCCCTCGTACTCTAACATTGGTCTAACTATAGTCGGTGACAGGTTAAGAACGAAGTGGAGGCTCCTCCCACCCTTTCCACTTCAGCGGTGCGAACGGCGGAGAGGATGCGACCTCCTCTCCACCGTCGCTCCCGCTGAAGTGGAAAGGTGGAGGAGCTTCCACTCTGTTCTTGACATGTCACCACTATAAAGCTTTTACTAATAATAACTTTGTCTCACGGAAGCCATGCTTCATATACCTGCAAAAAAACAACTTACTCATTGCTTTATTAGATATTTTACTTACATGTGTGTTCCACCATAAGTCGGATATTATAGTCAAACCCATATACCTACATGAGCAAACTCTAAGAAGGCTACAGTTACCAATAAAGTAATCGGAAAGTAATGGATTTGTCTTGCGAGTAATAGATATACAAACAGTCTTTGATAAATTCAGTGACATTTACCAGTCAGCACACCATCTAGACAATCTTTCTAGCGAGAAGTTTAATACTTCACAGTCTCTGAGACTTTTGATTTCCTTAAAAACAACACAATCATCAGCAAACAATCTTACCTTGACTGGGATTTGACAAACAGTATCATTAACAAATATCAAGAACAAGAGAGGCCCGATAACTGATCCCTGTGGGACACCAGAAGTCACGTGTGTAGTACCGGAACACGCGCTATCAAATTGTACAAATTGCTGCCCCAGAGTCAAATAACTTTCTAGCCACTTCAATATATTAGTATTATTCAAGACAACCGCCTATTTTGTTAGTAGCTTTCATGTAGAACGCGGCCGAACGCTTTTGAAATGTCCAAGTAGACAACGTCAGTTTTGCCCTCGAGTATTAATACCGACGCGAACTCATGCACTGTTTCGGTCAGTTGGGTGATGGTAGACAATTTTTGGCGGAAACAATGTTGAGCCTTAGTAAAAAAATTATTCTGCTCAAGGTATTCGATATGTTTTTAAATACATGTTCCAATACTTTACTACATACTACAAATACTAAGCAAGAAAATAGGTCTATAATTGGAAACAAACATTAATAGTCACTGGATTTTAAACTGCGAATCACTTTTGTTATTATCCATTTTGAAGGTACAGTGAAGTTTCTAGCGACTTTCTGAATATTACAGACAAGTACTTGGCGCTCCATTCAACATACCATTTTGAAAATCATTGGGAATTCCTTCCGGCCTAACTGCCTTTTTAACGTTAATATTCAAGATATAATTTAGAATGCCTTCCTCCAAAATTGTCATATCTGGCAAACTATTTGTAGCGCATTCGCTGTCGTCTCGAATTGCACCAAAATACCAGACTGTGACCACTGTTTAAACTGAAAACGGGCGTGAAATATTTATTGAAAGTATCAGAAATATAATAGGGGTCATCCACAACTTCATTATCAATATTCAGCTCGTGTACTTTTGGTTTAGAGGCAATATAGCGCGCTAAAACTCCTCAGGCAAGGACCTCAGAAAGGATGGCATTGTTACATTCAAAAGTCGATGTTTTGCTTCTTTAATTGTATCCTTAAGCTTGTGGTTCAATTGGTCAACGAGGTTTGCGTCTTTCGATTGTTAGCGAAGTCTAAGAAGTCTAGGGCGCATTTGAATATTTTCCCTATTTATCCACAAATTTTTTATTTGTAAACTTCGCTTTTTTTGGCACAAATGTTCGAAATGCAGTCAGAACGATGTTTTCAAGAAAAGAAAAGGCCACAAAATACACTTTAAGGGTGAAAAATATGAACAAGTCGAAGAACCCCTAAGTGTTCTTTTACGACCAGGGTTTTTTTAGAGTGCGGATCTAAACACCTCGTTTTCTATGTTTTTCGTTTGCCATAATTTGCCCCCTCTGTCGTCTGCAGAAAAGTAGAGTCAGAGACTGTTTCGAGCGCAGGCTGCATATAAAAATAATGTTGTCATCATCTCAATTTCGAGTATATTGTTACTATATTGCTTTACCTCTTTATTGTTTGCAGCATCGATTTTCAATAGCAGCCCTAAATGTAAAATCAAAAGAAAGAAACGTCACTTGAGGTTTGAGACGTCCTCAGCTGTCTTTTCAAGTCCAACATTATTCCTCTTCATTGACCAACTACGCAGAACGGGAGCCGAACCAATATAGTTACAGAACATATGACAGGCAAAAACGGGGGAAGACAGGAATGTTCAAAAATGATTCCGATCTCCCACCCTTGTTCTGTTTTAGGGTGTCTCGTCTCTCAAGACATGGCCCGCCCTTTTCTTCTGCTTTTCATTTCGATATTTCGAGTCTGGGGCAACTTAAGACTTTTTGTAGCAGCTGCTCTTGTAAGCGCCAGCGAAGATACACACTTGAGAACTCTGGAGATTTCAATACAAAGGGGACACAAAAGTTGGAACCAAAACATTGATCTGATCAAACGCCGGTAAACTGTCAAAGTTTCGGCAGTGGACGAGTGAGAAGACTGGACGTTTGAAGAGTGTGCTTAACCCCCCTCCAGCGAAAATCGATAACAGTGGAACGGATGGTTCAACTGATCTCAGCCTAAGGCGTACGATTTTTCAAGCTGCTTCGCAAATAGACAAAAAAAATGTCACGAGGCAAAAAAGAATTGCAAACATAAAGCCGAAAGTCAGGTTTATAAAAAACGATTAAAGATAAAACATCTGAGATTTCAAATATAAGGTCATCGGCAGAGCAGTGTCCACATCGTTTATGTCTTTTGGTGAGCAGTGTTCCGTGAAGTTCTCTCACTTTTGAAAATGTGCCGTCAACAAAACGAAAATATCGAACGGAAGTTTTGGAGCATTCTGAACGCGAAAGCATACGTTGTTTGACACTATAAACAGCTTCAAATGGGTAAAATATCGCCTGCTTTTTTTAATAACGACAAAGTTATTTGTTTGTCTAGTAGGGAAAATATTTTTGGGTTGAATTGTTTGTGCCATTGGACAGAGACGAAGTTTCTGTCGAAGAAAAAGAATTTCCGGAACTTACAACCTTGTCACTCGCGTGACGTTCAATTGAGAGCAAGGCGGCCGATCGATCAGTTCAATTAACAACGCTAGGAGCAAATGCGCTGATAAAGCATCCATGATAGGCGCCTTAATTAGTGATGAGGGCACGAGCGAGACGTGTGCAAAGGTTGTGCAAAACGCCAGGAAAGGATTAATGAGCTGGGATGGCATTGGTTCTATAGGTGAAGAAACTACGCTGGTAATTTGATCCATAGTCACTGACGGCGTGAGAATCGCAATGTGATAAGACAACGTAAGCACTCATGCTTCTTACTTCGTGAGTTGCTATTTCCCGTTCTTATCGGCCAGCTCCACAATTTCATTAGCTACGGAGGGACATTGAACTTTTTTGGGACACGTTTTGTGTCCCGAGAATCGTTGGTGTTTCTTAAGCTGTCAGTGACACGAGGGACGACATCTTCAGAGGTTGCCCTCCAGCTAAAAGTAAAATTACGGAAACAGACATCGTTGATACAAGTAATTTTAAGTTCCAAGATATAGCGTGTCGTCGTTTGAATGAAGTAGCCGGAGGCTGTCCTCCAACTTCAAGTGAAAAAGTTTGACACGTTTTTCCACCCGCTTCTGTGTTAAAATGTATTAACATTTTTGACTCTGTTTTCTTCACGCCTTATTTCTAACTATGCTCGAATGCGCCTAAGGAAGCGCGGCCGCAAGAAAGCAACTAAAATTGATCTGACTTTCGAACTTTCAAAAGTGTAATTTAAACTTGTGCTATTCGGCCGTGCTGCATAAGCATTTTTTTTCTATTGTAAAAATTTATAGTTTAGAAAACCATTTCGTCAGCTCATTGAGTTGAATAGTTTGATTCAGAGTAATCACCTTTAAAACAAAATATTATTGAGAAACGAAAAAATTCAAAAAGAGACTTAGGTGGACTGCCAAGCGAAAGCTGAGTCTTATTTGAAGAGCGGTGCATGAATTGCGAGAAGCATTCAAAGGAAAGCTGCAAAAAGTAGGAGCGCCATTTTAAGAATGAGGGTGATCTTATAAAAAAAGCAAGTCTTTCAATATCTAAGCTATTAAAAAAAAAGAATACTGAACCTGAAGCCGTTAAGTTTTTGTTTCGCTGAAAGTGCAGCACAGCCAAAGCGCAAGAAGTCACGAGGAAAAAGTACACACAAAACAAATGCGCAAGGTTGAGATTGGTTTAGGTGGCTACAGCTTACACGAAGAAACGTAACCAGCGGCGTAAACCCGAGTTTCTTTGTATGGTTTGATTGTTTGCTGGGATTCAACCG